>VDFB02017584.1:85053-194523 GCA_007258455.2 Sequoia sempervirens
TACATCAAGTCAGTGAGAGGAAAAGTGTAATGTGTTTTAGTTTGTAGTAGTCCTCTATTTCTCAAAAGGTGTGTGATAAATTCTCAGTTCAATGATGCAGAACAATTTTTGAAAAAAGAAATTTGTGTCACATTCCGCTTTCAATCTAGCAAGCAAAAATGAAAGCTCAGCCTCTTGGAATGAAAATGATTGTTTTCAAAACAAATGAATAAGAATGAGGTATTTAAGGTGTTTGAAGTGATTTAGAGGTCACTTTTAGGGTTCTCTTGGGCGTGGGTCAAAGTCAAACTCTATAAAACATTCAAAAAAGTTCAAAAAAACACTTTTTTTGGATGTCTAGGCACACGGGTTCTGTCTTGGTTCACCTAAGTTATCTCTAGGTTATGCACAAGTTCTCTTTGGTTCTACCTAAGTGAACCAAACCCAAAAATGAAGGACCCTGGTCGAACCCACAAGTGAACCGAACCAAGAACCGCACCACCTAAGCGAACCAGGACTAGAACCAGGGCTAAACTGGAAGAACCTGGTAACATAGATAATGTGTAAATAAGTTGACTACTTCATCTACTCTGAATATTATATTTTGCAAGTGTTGTGAAGATTACGTATCATTTTCTTACTTGAGTTGTTCCAATCAAAGGATTAAATATATTGGAATATTTTTATGAATCATTTCATGGAATACCAATTGAAAATGTGTTTTTTTCTTTTAGATAAAGTTGTTTAGCATCAATCAATTAATTTATTCAAGACAAACCATGAAGGAAAGCAATGATCAATTCTAGGGCTAACCAATTAATAAGTATACATGTGAATAAGTCAAGCATGTACATGTGAATAAGGGAAGCACAAGTAGTCACAAACACATAAGCCTTGAAGTATACACACAAATACATAGTATACAAAACTTAATACAAAGTATATGCACGAATATAAGGTATACGCATGAAAATGCATAAGTCGCAAAGTATACATTGGAACACACATAAGTCACAATGTATACACATAAGTTGTAAAGTATACACTTGAATACACGTAACTCATATCTATTGAACCATGAATTTATAATGCAAATATGGACACCATCAATAAAAAATATTTGTATTAACCAAATAGCCATGTATGTATACATCAATAGATTTCAATATAAGTATAAAATATAGGTACAAAATAGCCATATCTAGGCTTACGAGAATGCCATATAGGCATACAATGTCAAATATATCCAATACAAAATATTTACAAAACTGCCATGTAGGCATACAACAAAGGGCTCTAGAATCAAAATTCATTTTTCTCCATGCTCTGGAAATAAATTCTTTCACTTTGTTTGTCGATTCGATGGTGATAAGTCTGTCACTCATTTCTACTATGCTCGAGGAGTTCTCCTGCTGCTCCTCCTAGTGTTAAGTTCTTGGTGAAGTTTTAACTGTTACAATAAGAAATAAAGACATTAATATATAGAAATTACATTATAAAAAATGATATATTTAACAAAATAATCACTTACTGCCATCTCATGATCACTCTCCATGAGGGAAATATTCGCACGCCAATGTTGAGGCATGCTCAAGCCCTATATAAACCATCCAAATAGAAATTAAACTATGAATCAATAATGGTTTGATTTTTCACTAGAACTAACATCTATAAGAACGAATGTAAATTGAAATTTAGTAATTTTCCACATACCTCCCCTGTCAGAGCCATCAAGGATTGTATAGTGGATGAAACACTGATATCCATTTCCCTCGTAACATTTGGAGGTGTTTCCACATCCAACATATAAAAATAAAACAACAAATTATTCAATCACAAAAACTACAATAGTGATCCACGTCATGAATTATAATGTATGAGATAATGAACAAAATTTTGAGTACTTATTAAACTATATATTTCTAATTATTATGCTTACTATTTTCCCTATCCATATCTTGTTCAAAAGGACATTTTTTTACGCTTTTACCCATAGCAGCAAGCCACTAAACCGTTTGATAAAATTCTTTTGTAGACATGTAGGACAATTGTGGTGGAATAGAGAAGGCAGTGAACTACTTGAAAAAATGCCTCAAAGAAATGGGTTCTCGTGGTGATGGAATGCCATTACAAACAAATGCACGTCATGGCATTCCATCACCATAAGATCACATTTCTTTCAAGCATTTTTTTAGAAAGTTCATGTTTCCTTCTCTATGGTATTATTGATTACTATTATGCTTTGATAGATATTTTTCCAAGCATCCATAGTTTGTTGGAAAGCACGTATTTTAGGCTTTTAGCCATAGTCGCAAGGAAGTGAGTAGTTTGATGAAATGCTTTGGTACAAATGTATGGAAAATGTGCTATCATAGAAAAGGTGGTGAGTTATTTGAAGAAATGCCTCAAAGAAATGCAGTCTCATGGTGATGGAATTCTCGAAGAAATGCGGTCTCATGGTGACAAAATGGAATTCCATCACCATGAGACCACATTTCTTTGAGGAATTTTTTCAAACTACTAACTGCCTTGTCTATGCTATTGCTTACTATTATGCCTTCATATATTTTTTCCAAGTATACATAGTTTGTCATGCAGGTGCACCTTTGCAAGCACATGCCTCCATGAGGAAAATTTAGGAGTTTGAATTGTTAAGGTGTTTTGATGATGTAATAAGGCTTAAATAGCAATTTTGGAGGTTGTAATAGTCTTAGCTAGTTAATTGGCATAAAGTGCAAAATTGCAAAATATTGACAAGCTGTCAATTTCAAATGTCGTAAAACTGTAAAAAATGTGTAAAGGAATGGAATACCAAGGGTAAAAGTAGTTATAGAGGTTATTGAGTCATTGTAGGAAGTTGCAAAGGTTGGGAAATGTTTAAAAATGATATGATTCATTGATGTAAGTTGCTGGAGAGATTGAAGGAGAAAACTAATAAAATATCACTGATCCAAAGGAGTTGGTATTGAGTTTTTGATATGTGAAAGTAGGCCATGATGGGTGCCTGATTTGGGGATTTATTCACAAGGTTGTTTCAAAAAATTGAAATTTTTGACAGGAAAAGTGGGTTCCCTAACCTAGTAGGAAGACTAGGTAGAAGTTTGAAAACAAAGAAATAATTATATTTTTGAGTTGCAAAGTGGATTGAATCCTTTTGAATGATGAAGTTAAGTTATTTGACTACCTTGCATTGCATCATATTTTTGGAAAGCACCTTTTTTAAGATTTTATCCATAGTAGTGAGGAAATGAACTGTTTGATAAAATTCTTTGGTAGACATGTATGGAAAATGTGGTAGCATAGAAAAGGCAGTGAGCTATTTGAAAAAATGCGTTAAAGAAATTGGGTCTCATGGTGATGGAAATCACCATGAGACCGCATTTCTTTGAGGCATTTTTTCAAAAACTCATTGCCTTGTCTATGCTATTGCTTACTATTATTCTTTCATATATTCCTTCCAAGCATCCATAGCATAGAAAAGGTAGTGAACTATTTGAAAAGATGCCAAGCAGTAAAAAATGGTCTCATGGAATGCCATGACAAGCAAATGCAATTGGAAGTTGCTCCTAGACTTATTACTTGTGCTATGTGAAGTAATTGCATCATTGCTTATGTTGACTTTCTAAACAACTATATTGTAGTTGAAATTTTGTCATCTATCAACATCTAGTTATTAGTTATGGAATGTGAAGTAATGATTTGAGTTTGAATGATGTGCAATGCAACACAATCAACGATATGAATATAAACTACATAAATATATTAAGTAAAATTCATTAGTTAAAATATTTATTCTATTACTTGCGTGTAGGTTTGAGTAAATCCAATGGAACTGGGACGAATTCCCTCAAAACCTTCAATATTTTCCTATTCAACATCCAAAATCACATATTAAAATACCATTCATAAAACAATGCTATTAACATGTAATAATTTTATAATTGTTTACTAGTTACATACCCCACTGATAGGTGTACTGCATACATAAGTAGGTGGAGGGCCAAGGTGTCCAGTCTCAACACTATGACCCTACAATTTTATTAAAATCATAAAACTAAATTAATTCATCTTGCATTTCAAAATCAAAATTTAATTTAAATTAAATTCAATCAACATGCTAACTTTTACTTGAGTATCAATGCCATACACCTCATGCAAAATTCCAGTTGCCCTCTCCATCCCCATAGCTCCATACGAATCCTGTGTAGCATCCTCTTGAGTGCCAGTGGGGTCATATGAACAAGTCACCCCACAAGATTGACACACATGGGTTCGAAGACCACCACTCAAAGACTCCCCTAGATGATGTTGTAGAATAGGGCTATTATGATGGATGACACTCTAGGTCAAAGTGTTGAATGCCTACAATGTCTCTACGTCGACACTCTCCTTTGTAATGAAAGGCATAACAATGTGCTCATGAGGTGGCCTAGTGAGAGCTCATCTCCCTTGCCGCATAGGATCCGGTTGTGCATTGGGTCTATCCTGAGCTGATCCCCCACCTCTCCCCTGGAAGTCCCTCATATCAAAATAATTTGGGATTTTTTTCAATATGAACTCACAGTATAGTTTCCTAAGAAAATACTATGGGACTTCACAATTGTTGCATGGTGGGTAATCAAAGACCAAGTGCCACCTATCACAAAAATATTGCCTAATCTGTTGGTGGTGGCACCAATGAATGGGAAGCCTCTTCACATTCACAGTAATATTTTGATTTGTTTTAGGGTCAGTGAATAATGAGCACAATTCTCCTTTTGCAATTTTTAAATCCTTTCCTTTTTTATATGATAGTTTATCCACATAATAAGTTGTAGCCACCTGCCTCCTATCTTGCCATCTAGTCATTTGTTTGCTAATTGAATCTACATTTGTTAACATATCTTTCAATGAACTTGCTAGGGTCATTCTTTCTATAGTTGAACCATTTGGATCACTCAACCTACTGATTAAATCCTCAATTTGTTTTTTGTTGTTCTCAATTTCACTCATTAAATTTTGTTGAGTGTGAGGAGGGTGTTGAGTGATTGGTGGAGGAGGTTGTTGTTGAGGATTTTATTCTTGAGGATTTGGTTTCTCTTCTTGTTGAGGACTTTTAGGGTTTGTAGGTTGATTTTCATCTCCTACAAATTCAAAAATATATATATCAAATACAACCTAAAACTAACAAAATCAACCTAGAACTAACAAATTCAAAACAAAAAGAAAACAATCCTTACCTCTCCCACCTCCTCCTCCTCGTGGCACCATCCTTGCAAAGAAATAGCAACTGTTGGTGAATATTTTTTCACAATACCTCCTCCTAGAACGCAAGTGCGAAAGTTGATGGTTTTGGTCGCGGGCACAACAATAAACATAGTCAAAATAGAATGAATGACTAACTTTTTTTTTTTGCTTTTAACTTGTCATAACGCGAGTGTGTTATAACACACTCGCATTATGAGTTTTCAATTTTTTTAAAAAAGTGGCCACAAAATTGCTACCCATCTTCATGCACCCACCCTTAATTCAAATTTATGTCAATTATCCCAGTTAAGTGTGAAAAATGATTAATTTTTTTGACACTACATTTTTCCCCCAAGAAAAAATCACACTAAAGTAGACATTCAAGATACTTAAGTACACAAAATAATAAAGATACATAACCATAAGGCCAAGAAAGATAAAGAAAAAAAAAAGGATCAAGCACAATCACCCAAACACGATGTGGAATGGTTCAAGCTTTGATGGTCCAACACAATGTGGAACACATCTAGGCTATTTTTCCATGACACATGTTACTCACTCTAGGGTAGTGGAACCTCAATCTTTCCACTAGGTGAGTTGTCCCAACGAAGTGGAAAATGAGAGAATAATATTAGCCTCTAATACCAGATAGAAGTTATCCTCTTGAAAACTTCGATAAGGCACCACAATGTAATGCTTTTGTAAATGATTTTGTAATGTAAAATTTTGTTAAAGCATATTTTTATTTGTTCATGTAAAGGTCTTCTTCTTAGGGATCATTGTGCCTAATATCTCCAAGAGAGGACAAGTCAAGGTGTCATATTATCACTCATGGGATGCCTTGTTCGCATCATTGTCATGATGGTATATTGTACACTCTTGGATGACATCAAACCAAATGACACCACCAAGAAGAGGACACATCACAAAAAGAAAGAAAAATAACACCATGAATTTTTTTTGAAAGATGTCATTGATGTATGCCTCCACTTTAAATCAATTGCTACACCATTACTATGAGCAACTTATTTAAAGTAGCCAAATGTTTTTCCCAAGACATGAGAGGCTTCCTTAGAAAACCCTATGCCAAGTCATATGTTTCCGAGATAAAGTTGCATCATGAAATAGGAAGGAAGGGTTGTCCCCACAAATAAATAAGGGATCTATGGATTTGGGGTTGGTATGTCTTTGCTACAATGTTGTCATAGAGCATGGAACTGTCATCATCCCCAAATACTCATAGAACTAGAAGAATTACATGATGAGAGTGAAAGAAAAGGAAAATACTTTTGGGTCAACAAGGAAGAGACCTAAATTTCTCAATTCCTTGCATCATCCCCAAAAGGAAAACACAAGAAAAATGAAAAAGATAAATAAAAAATTCTTTTGGGTCAACATGGAAGAGACCTAAGTGTCTTGATGCCTTGCGTCATCCCAAAAAGGAAAACACAAGACAAATGAAAAAATATAAAGAAAAAAAGCTTTTGGGCCAACATTGAAGAGACCTAAATGTCTTAATGCCTTCCATCATCCCCAAAAGGAAAACACAAGACAAATGAAATGATTATGACATATAGAAGAACCAAATGTACATATAGAGGAATGCATAAAAAGAGAGAGGTACATCAAATGAAAAAACGTGGGGAATCACATTAGAAGGCACAAAAAAACAAAAATAATGCAAAATACTAGTAAGGCACATGCGAGTCAACCTAAAGTAGGTCATCTGCATTCCAATCTTGGTCGGTATAAACTGAAGGAAGACAACTAGCCAAAGGGACAAGAGAAAGTGTCAAACTAGGAGAAGAACCAGGTTCAACACTCTTTTTAGGAGACATGTCATTTAAATTCATTCAATAAGAGAACAATGTATTCAAATCATCATGCACTTGTTCATAAATTTTGGCTATGTCAATGTCATCATCTAGATTTATCAAAATGGGAGGTCAAATAACAATTTTCATGTAATGTTCTTGTTTATGTTGTGGCGAAGATATAGGATCATCATTCTTTGCTTCAGGTAAGTTTGGATTTTGATTTTCTATGTTGTTCTTGTCTTCTTGAGTTTGTAATTTACAAGCAATAGCACATTTCCTACACCTATGCTCTCTAGACCTTCAATTTATTTTCTATCTATTGTCAATTTGTGTTTGTGTAAGAGCGGGTTTTTCAATCATAGGTTCCTTCTCTTCCTTGGGAGGAATAGAAGAAAAATTTTAGTAGATTGTTCAATCGCTTTCCCTTTGGCTTTATAAACTTGTTTGACTCTAGGAGGGACAATAGGATTGTTTGTGTTATCTCATGGTCTCTTGTAGGAAATTGTAGGAGGTTTTTCTACAGGGTGTTCTTATATGTTCGGAAGTGCTTTTTGTTCAACCATTGCTTCATCAAGGATAGGTGTTTCATTTATAGGTTGAGGCATGTTTCAAAGGGATAATTCTACTATTTTCTTTTCCTTGAGTTCTTTTAATATGATTTGAAAAATAAATCCTCACGAGGCTTGATAGGTTCCATAGGCTTGGGCCAAAAAATAAATCTAATGAAAATTTTTCTTGTGCCGGCGTAGGATTAAATCCACTATGATGCACAATAAAGATATCATTTCCAAATGGAAAATTTAGACATTTATACACAATCAAAGGGATGGAATTCATGGAGCAAAGCCATGGATAGCTTATCTTCACACAAAATTCCAATTGCGGAATGATGGAAAATGAGATAGTTAATGTTTTCAGTCCCACTTTTAAAGGGAGATCTATTGAGCCTATCACAGGGCAAGCAAATCCATTATGAATCTTGATCCATGCTTCTTTTTTTTGTCAAATGTATCTTGATATAAATCATGCAAATATAAGAATTATTCTGTGATCACATTCTCTCCATAGACAGGATCAATCAATATCCCATTAGTGGGATTATCATTGATCAACCAGCTATGTAAAGATGACGATTGGGTGCCAATTTAAGTATGTCATTTTCAAAGAAAGCAATGTCAAGAGGCCTTCTTTTTTAGCCCTTATGAGGTATAGCTTTGGTAAAATCTACTACTTCCTCTACGAGATGTGGTTGCATATGATCATTATCCATGTTAATAGTGTTCTTAGTTTCAGTAGGAGGATTGACTATGGCATGTATGTTGTTATTGTCTTGTTTGTTCGAGTAGTCATGAAAGAAGCAACTAAGGCTATAGATGATTTGTGTTTAATTTAGAGTTTTAATCACTTTTCTTAGATTTTGTATGATGGGAACCATGCTAATGTCTATGCATTCACTAAGGATATGGGCTTGTAAGTTTTCTAGTTGTTCATGTAGCTTGTTAATAACATCATGCACATTGATTGTAGGGGGTGAAGTCATGGGTAATGAAGTATGCAAACTATGAGCCATGGAGGGTTGATTCTCAACACTATCAAAAAGAGAGTAAAAAATCCCAAGATCCATGGCGAGTGAGATTTCACGAGATGGCATGAGCTTTGAACTATGTCTTATAATAGTATTATGAATAGGACATGAAGTTGTAAATCTTATACAAGTTTTACAAACCTAGTGTGCAAACCCTAAAATGGAAAAGAGGCAATGCAAAAACCTAGAATGAAATGCAATTTTTAGATTCTAAAAAATGAAATTGATTGATTACACAATGCAATAGACTGAAAATGAAATGTTTGAATCCAATTTTGAATTTCTAAAAATGCACTAAAATGAAGCAATTTAAGCTAAATGCAATGAAATTGATGAACCAACAAATTAGGAAACTGAAATAGCAAATTAAAAGCACCAAAAAAAAGTTAAAAACTAAAATTTGATGTCCAAAAAATGGATATCAATAACTAACAGGGACTCATTCACCAGTAAGGGAAAATGGGTCCTAGTTAGGTTTTTCGAAGACATTTTTATTGATTTCAGAGTGATTTGTAATACCTTTTCAGATGCTAGAAGATGCAGGTTTGACCTGATTAGGTACTCATTCACTAGTAAGGGCGAATGGGTCCTAGTTAGGTATTTTTATACTATTTTTTAATGATTTGCAATCTTTCAGTAATATCTTTTAGTTCTAGGTCAAAGGCAGTGAGTTTTAGTTTCAGATTTTCCAAAATTGCAATGTGAAAATGTAATGAAAAGATGAATGCAAGAACCTATGTTGAAATGCAATTTTGTTTTGATTTTCAAATGCAAATAAATGAGGTCTAAGTGAGATGCACAATGACTGATTTGATTTTGTATTTTTCATATTTAGAGAGATGCAAAACAATGCAAATCTAAACCCTAAATGAGATGTAATTGTAAATGCAATGCAAGAAAACCTAAATGATCTTTTATTCAATGCAAATAAGATGCAAAAGAATGCAAGATCTAACCCTAGGATGTAACGAAAGACTTCAAAATCAAAAAATTGCAATATTCAATATGTTTGGTTCACCAAAATGAATGATGTCAAAAATTTAGGGCTTATCAAGAGCTAGACTAACCACTAGAATTTTTCCACACAAAACAATCACTATGATTTGATGTAATTATGAGAGCCAAAAGATGCAAATAACAATAAAAAATGATACCTAACTGTTATAGTAACTATGAGGGAATTTTTCAGAGCTTAAAGAGGTGTGCACATTGTTGTACAAAGCCCATTTTTAGGGCACAAAGGAATCATTCGCCTTTAGTGGTGAATGGGTCCTTGTTAGGGTTTCTGAAACTAAGATATAGGTTATTTTCCTTGATGTCTGCACTCTCAGATTCTTGGTTGTTAGCTCATGAAAAATTGTACTTAATTTTGTAGCTTCAATTCTTCATTCTTGCACTTTAAATGACAACTTTTTCAACTTGACAACTTTGCCAATTTTGCTCTAAAATTTCTCTCCACTTGATCTTCAACTTGTAAATCTACAAACACACATTCAAGGAGAGAAAAACTTGTTGATTTTTAGTGAATAGGGCTTTTCCTAAGTCAAACCCCTTGTAGGTAATTAAACCAAATGATGAGACAATGAAATTGAAGCATGGAACATGAAATGATGCAATGTAGATACCTTGGATGTTGTCTTGTAATATAAATCTGCAATATAACACATGTAGTGGCCATAAAGAATGTAGATATTGATCCTTGAATATGATGTGAAACTATGCTTGCAAGTAGATCTTCAATGCTATGACTCACTTTCTTAGCTCAACAACATGCATGAATGCACTAAACCCTTGACATGATAATATGATCTTGAATTGCTGTAATAAACCTTGAAAATCTTCCTTGAAGTGCTTTTGAAAAATGCTCTTGTAATTCTCTAATGCTTGTAAACTTGAATGCTTGGAGACTTAGAATGAATTATAGGGGAAACAATCTGAATTAACCCCTTATTTATGCTAAATTAGGAGATTGACCCCAAAATTCAAACAATTAAGGCTGACACCAGATTTGGGGATAAACATTATTAAATTCCCACTAAAATATAATTCAAAAAGGGGTTCCTCATTAAGGGAAGACCCATTTTCCACCTAGGGCGAATGAGTCTTGGCTTAGTTTTCCAAGAGCTAACCTTGAGGGATGGAAAGGGGGGTCCTATAGAGGGAGGACCCATTTTCCAATTAATTTTTATGCAATTTGAATTGTGGGTGTCGAGGTAGATCTTTGGGAAGTGTCATAAATAAGGTTTAAATTTCAATTAAAGGGGTTAATTAAATCCAACTAACAACAATTAATTAAGAGGACCCTAGATAAGTGTGAAAGTGTGTTAGAACACTTTACAACACCTAAATAGGGTACACATTAGGTGCATTTTATTAAAAGGGTCCCAATAGGCTTAATTCATTAAATAAATCCTAGAAAAGTGTGAAAATGTGTTACAACACTTTACAACACTCTTGCAAAGGACAATTTAAGGTACATTTTAATTAAATAAGGGGGTAAAAGTAAAAACATGTGTCACACTTTTATAAAGGAAATGACCAACATTGATCTAACTTTTAAACTTCAATCACTAGAAAGTGGCATATATGTTTTGAATTTTGAAATGATGTAAAATAATAAAATGTGTATTTTTTAATATATTTTATGTTTGGATTTTTTTGAAAAAAAATATATATTTGAATATAGTTTTTTATAAATTAACACTATAATTTAGCTATTGATAAAATGCTGAAAAATGGCATTACATGAGACATCAAGCTTTATATAGTAAATTTTTTTTTTTTTCCTTCAAATTTTTTGTGTATATTTATAACTGTAAAATTTAGGGCATAGATATATTTTTTTGTAATTTTAATAAAAATATATTTTTAAATAAATATCTAAATGTGCGTGAATTAAAATGCGGTTGTTTCTAGTCGATGTCAACTTTTATATTAAATATTTATCTAAAATAGAAAACAATTTATGCTATCTTAATATTGATTCTTTTCTCTAGGGCATCATATTTTTTGAAATTTTTTTTACCAAGTTTTAGTATTTTTCTTGGCATGATAATCAACCTAATATTTTTGTGCTGATAACCTAATTTTAGTAAAAAAATAAAAATAAAATATAAATAATAATTGAACTATTAAAATAAATATGTATTTAAAACTACACTTATGGATCTACAAAAGGGTACTTTTACATTTAAAAAAATATATATTTATATGAGTAGGACTTGTTGAAATGTTAAATTTTTCAAATATTTGCATTTTTTTAGTAAATTGGCCTCAAAGTGGTGCTACATATGCATTTAGCCAACAATTTTAGTTGGAAAAGTTGTAGAAGTATTTAACTTATCTAGAATGAATATTAAGTATAGATCATATGTTTTACCAAAATTGATTTTTAGTTATAAATACTAATATTCACTTGTGCTGATAAGTTGGTCGAAAGTGTGACACAACTTTGCACTTTTACCCAAGGACCCTAGAATGATGTTAATGTGTACAACACATTACAACACTATTCCAAGATACAATTAATTCAAATTTGTGTCAATTATCCCAGTTAAGTGTGAAAAATGATTACTTTTTTTGACACTACAGAAATAATAACATAACTTATGCTACTCAATTTAATTAACCAGCCAGACCCCCACCCTCTTCCTAATTCTACAAACACCCTTGGTGAGGGTACCTCCTCAGCTAACCCTCCTATACAAAACCCCCAGGAGCCCACTCTGTGCTAAAACAATCCTTAATTAAAGGCCTCCTAACTAAAGGGGACCCAATTAACTCTACTATGAAAGGTAAGGAGTGTATAAGAAACCCTATAATCCCTCGGGTGCTAAAAGGAGAGGTCATGATTTTTATGAGCCTAAAATGGATAAAAACTAACCATTGAAATAAACAATGAGGAAGAAAAGGGTAAAGGGGAGGACTCTAGCAGTGGGAAAAGTGGTAGGAGGTTAGCTAGGTTAGCTAGATAGTCTACCAAGGGTAAGAAGCTAAGCTATGAAGAACTAGAAGATGACCAGGGATGTTGTTGAGGCTCTGTCTCCCTTAAATATCAGTAAGAAGGATGTAATACCCCTCATGTTGTTGATACTCTATGATACTCTTCTGTGTTGGTTTGGTACTTAGTTGTGATGGTGATTAGTTCACCAAATTGGTTGTGTGTGTGGATTCATAGTTTGGTTGGTTTGCTACACTTGACATTACTTATGATGTTTGATGATACATTATGTGGTGGTTATATTATTTGGTTATGCCATGGTTTTCTTTAATAATATATGTGATGATGTTGTGATTATATGTTGCGATGGTTTTTGATGTGTTTGTTAGTGAGTCTTGGTGAAAGGACAAAGTAGCATCCCTTGCTTGCAAATGCCCTGCTACCTCGCGATGACCTTTCACGGTGTGTCTGCAATGGAGATTTACATGCCACTTGATGTTTTTTTCTATGCAAGACGTAGGTACACGACACCGACTCCACCTGTTTGTCAGGTCTGAGCGCGTCCCATAAACCCAATGGGTATGATGTTGAAAAAGGGGTTGATAAGGAAGTGTTCCCATCCCAAGTTTGTCACCTCATTATGAGTCTTTTAGTGCCGTGGTCTTGACCTTGTCCTTGTCTTTGTATTGTTTGGTGGTTGATTATTTATTTTATTTGTGGTTAGTTGTTATTTAATTTATCTTTATTGTATAAGAGATTAATTAATGTTATTTTGTTGCTATGATTAATTGTAATTCTATTAAATGTTGGATTTAAATATTATTTATTTTATATTGTGGGAAAATATATATATGTATATATACCTATATATATATAAAATAAATAAATAAACATATATATATGTATGTATATATAAATATATATGTTTTTGTTCTGTGTAATGTTTTTTTTTGAAAAAACTAATATATATATATTTCGTAGGGTTCTGTATACTACGTTTTTTTTTTAATATAATATAAAATAAAATAAAATAAATTAATTGGGGGGGAGTGGTCGGTGACCGCCGTACCACCCTCATCCCCATGGTGGGTTGTACGCAACCACCACAGGCTACTGGGCACAGTCGTGTGGGGGTTGCGGCCTTCCCACATTGTGACCAGTACAAAGTACCACAAGCTATGGGTTGGCATTTGTCAAATGTTTTTACTTCCTTTAAATTCAATTTCATTTTAAATTTAATTTTTATGTTATATTTAGTATATATATTAATAAGTATATATATATATATTAATATTAATATATATATATACTTACTACTGTAAATTAGAGAGATGCAAATGGGAAAAAATTATTATAAGATTTAAATGCATAATTTTTAATATAAGTTTTATTATATTATATATACGTATATATGTATATATGTATATACGCATAAAAGCATATATATATATATAATTAGAGATGGTTATTTATGCTGAGATTATAGAATAATTAAATAAATTTGCAATGTTATAGTTTTTAATCGAGTTTAAATTAGAAATAAACAATGTGATTTAAATTAAGTTGAATATTCTCGAGTAAATTAATTTCTTTATTTCTTGGTGAAGTTATTGTGTATCGAAATGTGTTATATGACGTTGTTTTACATAATTGTGTACCCTCGAGATTATTTGTTGAATCAATTGTGGTTTTCTCTTAATTGGAATTATGTCATGTGGGAATGCCCTTGAGTTAGTGTTGGTGTAAATAAGTATTTTACTTATTACACTTTACTTAAGCTTACTTAGGGAATGCATATCATTATAGGTTGCACTTGTGACACCTAGTTATTTGCATCTTGCATCTAGGTTTGTGCATACATTGAGAGATATGAGTTGGATACTTAGGGAAGTGTGTGTAGGAGAAATTCCACTCTTTGTGGTGTGATCTAGTTACCACCTTTTTATCTCCACCTTTTGTGGCATGATAATTCCACTTTAGGTGGGTGATCCACCTTTCATGGAATTATCTATTATTTATTTCTACCTACTACAGACATGATTGTGATACTTGTCTCATTCATGTCCCTTCATTGTGTCCTAGCTTGTCTTTATAAGCAAGCCTTGTACATGCTTGTAATTGAGCATCTTCATGCATATTGAGAATACAATCTTCATATTCTCTCTCTTTTGTGCTATGTTTAGTCTCTTGATCCTGTTGTTTCTTTTCATAAGTTCTTACAATTAGTTTATCCTTTTTTAGGAACTTAAGTTGTTCATTAGGGACTTCCAGAGGTCGGGAAATTGATATTTTTTTAGACCTTTTAATTTTATATTTTCCCCTATTTTGGATATAGTTGTGACTTGATTCTACACATGGGTTGTACCGTTGTTTATGGATATTGTTTCATATGATTTTGGCGAGATGGTTTTACCTCGCGGATGTTCCATTTGTGGTTTAGTGTTCTTGCTGGTACAACTCCTTGGAATTGGATTTTAATGTTTTGGGTTCTAGGGAGAGTGGCTCTACGTGGGTGCTAGCGCACAAAGGGGTTGTCAGGATAACCCACATTAGAGTTAGAGTAATAAGTGATAACCTAATTAATTAATTAGGGGGTGGGTAGTAAAACATTAATAAGATAATTATGGATGCCTCATCTGCTTGTTAGGCCTTTCGTAGACTAAAGGTGGGCCGAGAAGGCCATGGTTGGCATGATCATTGCCTTGTCTTCACGAGAGCTTGACAGTTCCACATGAGTCACCCTATGGAGCGATGCCTTCAGATAGGCAATTAGGATAACCATATATGGAGGTGGAACCTTGTGATAGGTTGTCTAGATAATCCATGTAAGGCCATGCAATGACACTCTCCTCTAGCATTCACTTTGAGTTGTTTTATTGAAATCCTTTATAAGTGGTCTATTGTTATGTTTTGGTGATTTATTGTTGTTATGATTTGCGAGTGATCTTTTGATATTATTTTTCCTTTGTGGTCTCTTGTTTTTCGTGTCTAGAGTTTAGTCTTGTGTGACTATTTGGATGTAACTGGTTAGGGATCCTTCCTTATTTACTCCTAGCATAGGGGTGGTCGGGTGGAACGTTCTAGGTACCCCGTTGGGTCCCCTTATGATGTAGTTGTACCATTCAGTGTAGAGTTTTGCAGATGCAGTTTAATCTAGGATTCATATGTTTCCAGATGTATATCTATACTCCAACTGTATTTTATGTATTGATGTATCATTCCCACGTGCGTTGGGAAGACTTATAATGTAATTTTGTTTGTGTTCATTGAGATGTACTATCAGACTGATGTAATTTATTATCACACCATGTAAATCATTGTAGAACTACTATTTGTAAATATTTTTAATGTTATGTTGTATCTGTGGAAATATGTACTTTATATCTTCATGATTAATTTATTGTAATTTAAATGTATGGCTTTATATGGTTTATTCATATCTTTTTTGTTATCGTTAATGAATGGTTAAGTGATGATATGTGAATGAATGGATTACATAATCAGTAATTTAATGTTCATCTGTTAACTTTGTTATGGGATAGTTTGGTAATGTCACCTTGTGTACCCCAAGGTACTTAGATGTACATCTTGAAACTTTAGTTATGATCAAAAACTTAAAGTGCATTCCTTATGTTTTTTTTTTAAATTTGTTGCATTTTTAATTCTTCCTTTTGGGTTTGTAAGATGGGGCATTACAACTTGGTATCAGAGCCAAGGTTGCTAATGTTGGGTTCTCTTGGTAGTTTGTGTTTGTTAGGAAACCTTTGTGTTAAATCTTGATCTTACATAACCCTAATTGTTGTGCAAGATTATGCCTCATGGTAGAGGTCATGGCCTAGGAAGAGGCCGGGGTGGTGGCCGTGGAGCCAATCACCAAAGTCCATCACCACCGAGTTCCCACGGTTTAGAGCATAAGGAATGACAAAGTCCTCAAAACAATCCGTCAGGTGGTGGTCAGAACTCAAAACAACCTGGTTTAGATGGATAGCTGCAACACCTTCTAGGGGAGATTCTTGATCGGTTGGGACCCAGGCCAGAGGAGGAGCAGTGGGTCGAGAGAGAAAGGGAAAGGTCACCAAAGCAGAGGGAAATAGCGGTAGATTAGGATGTAGTGCTAGCTGGTCATATAGAGACTTGATGAGAGCACAACCACCTACATTTGATGGTTTTGGAGGAGGTCTATAAATGGAAACATGGTTAATCGATTTGGATCGATGCTTCGCGATGCACCCCTATGGTAGCAATACCAAAGCTCGATGCACAATCACACATCTACGAGGCTTCACATCCACTTGGTGGCAGCTAGAAGAGAAAAAGTTACATCTAGATATCAGCATGGTCACATGGGAGCTATTTCTGGATAGGTTCAGGGCTCATTTCCTTTCAGATCATTGGAGGCAATGCAGGGCAGATGAGTTTCATGACCTTAAGCAAATGTCGATCTCCATTGAACAATATGAATGACGATTCTATGAACTGAAGCAATATGTAGGAATTAGCCATGATGAGGGGATGCTAGTGAAAAATTTTGTTCAGAGCTTAAACACCCAAATTAGTGGTTGAGTTAGAGTCTTTGAGTCGAAGAAAATGGAGGTAGCATTTGAGAAGGCTCATCTAGTAGAAGAAAATTTGGAAATGGCATTGGGAGGACACACTGGAGTTCAGATTGGTAGTGCCCCAACATCAAGTTTTGGTTCTAGAGGTGGACAACCTCAAGCCGCAGGGTCTTCTAGGAATTTTTAGGCACCCTCTAAGGGTAGTCCGTAGCAGCAGTAGTAGTCATAGCTCAAACAGAACAAATCACAATCTCAGTAGGGAGACGAATCTTAGAACAAGAAGAACAAAAGCTGGCAGTGAAATAGATCAGATTTTTTTGTGTAGCCTGCACAAAGCACATAGTCGAAACCTTCACAAGGCAATTTTTAGCAGTCGAGTGCACCATCTGGTGTCAAAGGATTTGGGCAAGGCACAGGTTGTTTCTCATGTGGGCAGCAGGGACATATTGCTAGATAATGTCCACAAAGGATTACTTTAGGTTTTAGCTAGAAACCAACTGCTTCTGAACTGATAGTGGGTGATGCGAGTAGAGAACATTAGGTGTTTGCAGTAGTGGAAAATCGTCAAGCAGAACATTAGGGAACTATAATTGAGACATAAGGCGTGTTGCATGGTACTAGTATTTCCATACTCTTTGATTCTGGTGCATCTAACTATTTTATATCTCCTTTAGTAGTAGAGCGATGTAGATTGGTGGCATCTAGGCAAGGCATAAAATGGCAAGTTGAATTGGCCTCAGGGTCAAAGGTTGTAGTAGAGAAGCTTGTGGCATTGAAAACTAAGGTGGATCTTTTGATCCTACCAGTTAGCTTGTATGATGTCATCTTGGGAATAGATTGGTTGAGTGCACATCGTGCCACGATAGAATGTCATTGTAAATTAGTGCGGTGTGTTGATGATTCCAGAAAGGAGGTGGAGATTGTGGGTATTCAAAGGCCCATTTCATTCTGAATGATTTCTGCCATGCAACTAAAAAGGTTTTTCCGGCAAGGTTGTCAGCTTTTTGCAGTAGTAGTAAGTGATATTGAGTTAGAGGATAGTCGAGGGTTGTTATTGGATGATTACCCTCTCCTTAAGGGGTTTTCTAATGTTTTTCTAAGTGAGATACCAGGTATGTCACCAAAACAAGATATAGATTTCAGGATTGATTTAGTACCTGGAGCTGAGCCTATATCTCGGGCTCCATACCATATGACAATGCAGGAGCTTCAAGAACTCCATCTACAATTGGAGGAGATATTGGCTAAGGGGTTTATCTTCCCAAGTGTTTCCCCTTGGGGAGCACTAGTAATATTCGTAAAGAAGAAGGATGGTTCTCTCCGTCTGTGTATTGATTATAGGCAATTGAACAAAGTAACAGTGAAGAACCGATATCCCCTACCCATAATTGATGATCTTTTTTATCAAATAAAAGGGGTGAAGGTATTTTCTAAGATTGATCTCAATCAGGGTATCATCAGTTGTGGATTGCAGAACTAGATATTCATAAAACAACATTCCACACTCGCTATAGACATTACAAGTTCACTATGATGCCATTCGGGTTGACAAATGCACCTTGAGTCTTCATGAGCTTAATGAATGGGGTGTTCCAAACATATTTGGATAGATCTATCCTTGTGTTTCTCGACGATATTTTGATTTATTCCATATATAAGGAGGAACATGAGGAACATCTAAGATAGGTGTTGTAGTATTTAAGGGACAATCAATTGTATGCCAACCTGGTAAAGTGTGAATTCTATAAGACTGGAGTTCAATATTTGGGCCATGTCATTTTAGGTGATGGAATATCTGTTGATCCTCCAAAGATTCAGGCCATTGTTGATTGGACCATACCCACAAATGTCTTAGAAATTTGTAGTTTCAAGGGACTAGTAGGCTATTATTGGCAGTTCATCCAAGGCTTTTCTAGGATTATGCATCCCATCACCTCTCTCAAGAGGAAGGGGAACAAATTTCTTTGGTTAGATGAATGTTAGTTAGCATTCCAGACTCTTAAGGAAAAGCTGACCAGTGCACCAATTTTGGCAGTACTAGATCCTATGGGGGAATTTGTAGTATGTACAGATACTTCCTTGGAACCTGGCTTAGGGGCCATTTTGATGCAAGAAGGGTGAGTGATTGCGTATGAATCACATAAACTTAAAGATCATGAATTGAACTACCCCACACATGATCTTGAGTTGGTCGCTGTAGTTCATGCTTTGGTAGAATGGAAACACTTCCTTTTAGGGCATCGGTTCGAGTTGCATATGGATCATCGTACTCTACAATACATCTTCACACAATCGAACTTGAATGTAAGATAGAGAAGGTGGATGGAATTCTTGTGCGAATACGATTTTGAAGTAAAGTATATCTATGGAAAAGAGAATGTGGTGGCAGATGCTCTAAGCCAGCGTAGGCATGAGATAGATATGGTAATTGTTGGAGTTGATTTGAGGAGTCAGATCCTTACCCCTCTCGCCTCAGACAATTAGTATCAAGAGGTGAAATCTGAAATCGAGTTGGGCAGAGCTCTAGAAGGAAAATTTGTTGGATATTCGTTGGATTCTGATGGTGTCTTGCGCTATGTGAGCCAAATGTATGTACATCCTACAGATGGTATTCACACCCTAATCTTGACTAAAGCCCATCAGGCACCTTATTCGACACATCCTGGAGTTAAGAAAATGTATGTGGATTTGCGCTCACTATTTTTGGGTAGGATTGAAGCATGATATCGTTGATTTTGTGGCTAGATGTCTAGAATGTCAAAGGGTTAAGGCTAAGCATCATCATCTGATAGGTTTGTTGCAACCTCATCTTGTTCTAGAATGGAAGTGGGACATTATCTCTATGGATTTCATTGTCAGCTTTCCTATGTCTTCCAGGTGGCATGACACTATCATGGTCACTATGGATAGATTGACCAAGGTAGCCCATTTCTCTCCTATCCAATCTTCTTATACTGCTTCTTCGGTATCCAAGGTGTTCATGGAAGACATTATTTGATTGCATGGGATACTACAAAGAATCATTTCTAACAAAGATCTGGTATTCACATCTGTGCTATGGACATCTTTGCAGTGGTCCTTAGGGACTCAATTGAGCTTTAGTTCTGCCTACCATCCTGAGATAGATGGTTAGATTGAGAAATTCAATCAGGTGCTCGAGGATATGCTCCGCATGTATGTCATGGACCAACAATCATGTTGGGAAGATTATTTTCCCTTGGTCAAGTTTTCCTACAGCAATGGTTACCATAGTTCGATCAACATGGCTCCTTTTTAGGCTTTATACAGTCATCCTTGTCGTACCCCCTTTGAGCTGGGATTGATTAGAGGATAGGGTTCTTATTGGATCCAAAATGCTTCGAGATATGGAACATCAGGTAGCTCACATTCGAGAGCATCTTGTAGTAGCTCAAGATAGGAAGAAGAAGTATGCTGATGCACATAGAGTTGATTGGCAATTTGCAGTTGGTGATTGGGTGTTTCTTTGAGTACATCTACGAAATAACCCTATTCATTGTGGAAAGGGTTCTAAGCTTACGCCCCACTTCATAGGGCCATTTGAGGTGTTAGAAAGAATTGGTCTTGTTGCCTATTGCCTAGCCTTGCCACCCAGTCTATCGTGGATTCATGATTTTTTTCATATTTCAGTCCTTAGACCATATTATCCTGATGTTACTCACATACTTGATTGGAATGCTCTACAAGTCGAGGATGGGTAGCTGGCTCTCAAGCCCATGACCGTGCTACAACATTGGAGACTTGCCCTTAGGGGCATAGATATTGAACGGGTGCAGGTTCAGTGGGAACCAAATGATGAGACTTTGGCAATGTGGGAGGATGCATCCCATATTCGAGAGGCTTACCCATATTTATTTACTGGCTTCCAGGAGTAAGCCATGTTCTAGGGGGGGAGGATGTAATACCCCTCATGTTGCTGATACTCTTTGATACTCTTTGATACTCTTATGTGTTGGTTTGGTACTTGGTTGTGATGGTGATTAGTTCACCAAATTGGTTGTGTGTGTGGATTTATAGTTTGGTTGATTTGCTACACTTGACATTACTTATGATGTTTGATGATACATTATGTGGTGGTTATATTATTTCGTTATGCTATGGTTTTCTTTAATAATATATGTGATGATGTTGTGATTCTATATTGCTATGGTTTTTGATGTGTTTGTTAGTGAGTCTTAGTGAACAGATAGAGTAGCATCACTCACTTGCAAGCACCCTGCTACCCCACGATTACCTTTCACGGTGTGTCTGCAATGGAGATTTACATGCCACTTGACGTTTATTTCTATGCAGCATGCAAGTACAAGACACCGACTCCACCTGCTTGTTAGGTCTGAGCGTGTCCCATAAACCCAACGGGTGTGATGTTGAAAAGGGGAGTTGATAAGGAAGTGTTCCTATCCCAAGTCCATCACATCATTGTGAGTCTTTCAATGTCGTGGTCTTGACCTTGTCCTTGTCTTTGTATTGTTTGGTGGTTGATTATTTATTTTATTTGTGGTTAGTTGTTATTTAATTTATCTTTATTGTATAAGGGATTAACTAATGTTATTTTGTTGCTATGATTAATTGTAATTTTGTTAAATGTTGGATTTAAATATTGTAAATTAAAAGGTATAAATTAATTATTTTAAATAAATAATGTTTTATGATAATAGTAAAATTATCTTTTTCAAAATATTAATATTATAAAATCTAAAGATAATATCATGTGAGAATAAATGTGAAATTAATGATTTTTTTATTAAAATTTGTGATATAAGTGAGCTTTTAAAGCAAGAAAAAAGAGCCAATGCATGGATTGGATTTTTAAGAAAAAAGAAGTGTTTTTTTTCTTTTTTTCTTTATTTTATGGTGAGGGGAAGAAGTTTTCTCTACACACACACAAGATGGTTTTTTTTTTTGGTTGGGTCTAGAAAAGAAGAAGTAACAAAGGTTGAAGAAAATATATGTGTGTGCTTCTCTGTTAAAAATTGTTCTTGGAAGGAAAAATATAATATTGATCCAGAAAGTTAGCTAAAAGAAGGAATTGGAGAAGGAACTGCAAAGGAAATCTATTTTCAAAAGGGGAAGAAGGGCTACAATGTTTGGATTCGACATCAAATGAAGGACTCTAGGTTCTTTTAATTTATTAATTATTTTGTTCTTTTTGATAGTTTTGTAAGGAAAATGAGAATCATGTCTGCCATACTCTAAATTGATACCTATGTTTGAAAGAGGGTTTTGTTATTGAAAAATTGTGTTAAACCTTTAAATCTTCTATAGAAAACTATTGAAAAATGTTCTAAATTTTCTTCAATAGATCTAGTTGTGAAATTCTTGATTTGAAATGGAAAAATCAATTTATTATGGGGTTGAATTTGTATGCCCAGATTTATTTTGTGTCTGGAGAAAAACAAACAGACTGTTGTTCATATTATTTATTTAATATTGTGGGAAAATATATATATGCATATATACCTATATATATATAATAAATATATATATATGTATATATAAATATACATATTCATATGTGCTACTCTGTTTTGTTTCATATATATATATATATATATATCGCAGGGTTCTGTATACTGAGTTTTTTTTTAAATAATATAAAATAATTTTATTTTTTATTTTATTGGAGGGGAGTGGTCGGTGGTCGTCGTACCACCCCCGACCCCATGGTGGGCTATACACAGCCACCACATGCTGCGCACAACAACAAAGGCTACTGGACGTAGTCGTGTGGGGGCTACGACCTTCCCACATTGTGGTACGAAGTACCACAGGCTGCGGGTTGGCATTTGTCAAAGGTTTTTACTTTAAATTTGATTTCATTTTAAATTTGATTTTTATGTTATATTTACTATATATAAATATATATATATACAGATATATATATATATATATTAATATTAATATTATATATATATACTTACTTCTATAAATTAGAGAGATGCAAATGGGAAAGTTTTATTATAAGATTTCAATGCATAATTTTTAATATATGTTTTATTATATTATATTTGTATTTACACATAAAAGTATATATATGTGTGTGTGTATATATATATATAAAGATGGTTATTTATACTGAGATTATGGAATAATTAAATAAATTTGCAATGTTATAGTTTAATCGAGTAAATTAGAAATAAACTATGTGATTTAAATTAAGTTGAATATTCTCGAGTAAATTTATTTATTTATTTCTGGATGAAGTTATTATGTATCGAAATGTGTTATATGACTTTGTTTTACGTAATTGTGTATTCTCGAGATTATTTGTTGAATCAATTGCGGTTTTTTCTTAATTAGAATTATGTCATGTGGGAATGCCCTTAAGTTTTTTTATCCTTCTGTAGGAGCTTAATTTGTTGGCTAGGGACTTCCAGAGGTGGGGAATATGATTTTTTTATTTTTGACCTTTTAATTGGATATTTGCCCCTATTTTGGATATTGTTGTGACTTGAGTCTACACATGGGTTGTATCGTTGTTTATGGATATTGTTTCATATGATTTTGGAGAGATGGTTTTGCCTCACAGATGTTCCATTTGTGGTTTAGTGTTCTTGCTGGTACAACTCCTTGGAATTGGATTTTTATCTTTTGGGTTCTAGGGAGAGTGGCTCTACATGGGCGTTGGAGCACAAAGGGGCTGTCAGGATAACCCATGTTAGAGTTAGAGTAATAAGTGATAACCTAATTAATTAATTAGGGGATGGGTAGTAAAACATTAATAAGATAATTATGAATGCCTCGTCCGCCTGTTAGGGCTTTTTTAGACTAAAGGTGAGCCGATAAGGTCGTGGTTGGCATCATCATTGCCTCATCTTCATGAGAGGTTGACGATTCCACATGAGTCACGCTATGGAGCGGTACCTTGAGATAGGCAGTCAGGATAACCATAGATGGAGGCAGAACCTTGTGATAGGTTTTCTGGATAATCCATGTAAGGCCATGCGACGACACTCTCCTCTACCATTCCCTTTGAGTTGTTTTATTGAAATCCTCTATAAGTGGTCTATTGTTATTTTTTGGTGATTTATTGTTGTTATGATTTGCGAGTGATCTTTTGATATTATTTAGTCTTGTGTGACTGTTTGGATGTACTTGGTCAAGTATCCTTCCTTATTTACTCCTAGCACGGGGGTTGTCGGGTGGAACATGCTATGCACCCTGTTGGATCCCCTTATGATGTAGCTGTACCAGTCAGTGCAGAGTTTAACAGATGTAGTTTAATCCATGATTCATATGTTACCAGATGTATATTTGTACTCCAAATTTATTTTATGTATTGATGTATCATTCCCACATGCGTTTGGAAGACTTATAATGTAATTTTGTATATTTGTTCATTGAGATGTACTATCAGACTGATGTAATTTATTATCACACCATGTAAATCATTCTAGAACTACTATTTGTAAATTCTATTAATGTTATGTTGTATCTATGGAAATATGTACTTTATATCTTTGTGATTAATTTATTGTGATTTGCATGTATGGCTTTATATGGTTTATAAATATATTTTTGGTTATCATTAATGAATGGTTAAGTGATGATATGTGAATGAATGGATTATGTAATCAATAATTTAATGTTCGTCTATAACTTTGTTATGGGATAGTTTGGTAATGTCACCTTGTGTATCCCAAGGGACTTAGATGTACAACTTGAAAATTTAGTTATGATGGAAAACTTAAAGTGCATAACTTATGTTTTAAAAAAAAAATTGTTGCGTTTTTAGTTGTTCCTTTGGGGTTTGTGCAACAAGGCGTTACAAAGGAAATTTATGTGATTTTGGGGAAGGAACTTTCAAAGGAATCCATATCAGAAAAATGAAGAATGATTATCTCTATAATTTTGTGTTGTCATTGATCTCACCATGTTGTGATTGCAAGTCTAATATAGTGCCTGATCCAGTATTTTGGTCAGGTATCTGAACTGGTATTTGAGTTGTACTCTCCAATATTCTTGTTCACATTTCTCTGTAGTTGACTATTACTTCTTATGGTTTTGAAAAATTGTTTATGGTTGTTGAAGGCATGCATATTCAAAATATTATGTGCTTTGGTCCTCGTACAAAGTAGTGGCATTATTTTTTTTAGTTTCCTTTTGCATTGAAGTCCATTCCTAGCTGACTTCTTGGGTTAATTGTGATACAGTGAATTAATTTTGTTATGTGGATATATGTGCGACCTATTTTAGGTCTATGCTGACATGATGTAGCATGCTGGATGTTTAAATTTCTCTTTGGAAATATTTTGTGAATACTTGAAGCTGATAGGTTGAAGAAAAGAGATGTATCTAATTAGGCTAACCTAATTGATGCTAGCAGCTCAGAAGATCAGGGGTATATATGTATATATATGTGTACATGTTAGATAGGTTTTAGTATAGACAAAGATAGATAGAAGTGTGTATGTATGTGAACAATGATGCAATAGTAAATGTGAAAGTGAGTGAAATGATGAAGTGTGTTAAGTTAGTCTATTGAGCATCACCGGAACTACATCAACACTTGTTAGGTGCACTATTCTCAGTTCAGTTCATTTTGGTTGTGAAGCCCAATTTAGTTTGTGAATCCTTTTGTAGGCAATGGGCCTTCCTTGTAAGTAGTGAGCTTTTATATCTAGACATTGAGTCCTTTCAGGGAAATGAGCCTTTGGAAGTGGGCCTTTTATTCTCAGTTTGAAACTACTTTATATTGTGAGTTAATCCTCACTGTGGTTTTTCCCTCCTTGGGTTTTCCACGTAAAAATATGGTGTTTATTGTGTTGATTTACTTTTTGTTATTTTTTTTTCATGCTTATACTTAATAACAAAATAGTATGGTTGTGAAATTGATACATATTAAAGTTTTAAGTTGAAATTTTGTGACAACTGATTCACCCCCCCACTCAATTGTCCTACATCTTTTAACAATTGTTATTAGAGCTTTGGTTCCTTGGTGAAGAGCTTAACTACTTGAGAAGGATCCTGAAGGTTGGTAAATGGATGATAAAGGAGAGCTTCAAAATACTCTTGAGGATCTTGACAAAGTGGAAAGAGAAAATAGAGATCTAAAAGAGAATCTTGATGATGCAAATGAATGTGTCCAGAAAATGAAAGAACAATTGAAGAAATTCAAGGAAAGACATAGAGAAGTGAGTGAGAAACTGAAACAAGAGATAATTGGACTGAAAGCGACAGTAGAAGAGAAGAAGAGAATTGAAGAATGTGTGAATACAATGGTACTGAATAAGTCTGATGAATGCCCTAAACTTGAATAGAAGGTAGTAAACTTAAGGATTTAACTAGAAAAGGAAAAAATTTGTGACAATAACTTTAAATCAAGCTCCGATAAGCTTGGAGAATTGCTTGTTGGATAGAAACCAAGTAAAGACAAAGTAGGTTTGGGAAATGATATAGGTGAAAGTTATAAGGACAATCAAATGACTTAGGAAAAAGGGAAGTAGAAAAGAAAGTTTTCAAGGAGACATCCTGTGAGATAGCCTAATGCACAAAGGTATTCCTCTTTCAATGGTATTTGTTTTTTCTGTAATAAATATGGTCACAAGGTAATAGAATCTAGGAGCAGGAAGAACCTATTTTTTGGTCCCTTCACCGGACAATGTTTTGAATGTAAGAAGATTGGACATAAAGCTACTGAATGTAGATCTCAGGTGAGAATGATTAGTCAGGTAATAAGGAACAAATTTAATCAAGGTAGAATGAATCAATTCTTTAATGGCTACTACTACACGTGTAACTAATTTGGACATAGAGAAAATCAATGTAGGTCGAGAGGTAATGGAGGACAGAGTAATAAGAGAAATGTCATATGTTATAATTTTAATAAACTAGGACATATTTCAAATGTTTGCAGAAGTAAGAAAGGGAAGAAGTCCACTCTAGTAGAGAAGAATGATCCGATAAAGAAGGTAGACAAAGAAGAAATGAAGCAAGAGATGAATAAGATATGGAAGAAGAAAAAAGAAGAAAAACATGAAGCTACTGATGTGTCTATACCCTCATTTAGTATGGATGATTCCTCTAGGAATTTAGACCTAGCATGGTCTTAGGGGGAGAATTATCAAAAAATTATAAAAACCCCTTGGATAAATGGCCTGTCAGAGGCTGGCATGAAGGTGAAATATGAAGAATGAAGGATCAAAGGATTTGGAAAAAGAATTGGAAGAAAACATGTTGTCATGATGATTTGCAGACCGAATTAGGGATTTTTGTGTTGAGAAGAATGTTTTTAGCAGCTTTTTGATGTCTGCCGCATATAATGTGTTTTAGGGTAAATTCGATGGTGTATAAGTTGAAAATTTTGAGTCTTCTTGATTAATTGAGCATTTGAATAACTTGAAAGGTTCCCTAGAGCAATCTTGAAGTGAGCTAGAAGCAATTCTAAAGGGAATTCGAAGAAATTTTCACGAGTAATCTGGAATCTTTTCTATTTGCAAAAAGGGGAAGAAAAATGAAGAGGTTTTGATTAATGAATTCAAGAAAGCATGATAATGGATAGAGGATCGAGTGGTGTCATCCCTCTAAAGCTGAAAGGAGTTGAATTAGAAGAATTTGATCATAGAAAGATGAAAGAAATGGAACTAGGGCTAAAGGAAAACAAATTATAGAGCATAAAAACCCTAGGTATGGACTTGTGGGGAGAATTTCCATGGTTTGTGGATAAAGAGTTTATTTTGTTCTTGTTGAATCATTTCAAGAATGGTAGTATTGTATTGGACAAACACTACTTAATCTCGAAGGAAGTGATCGAAGCAATTACGAGCCTATGTAGTATTGGGGATCTTCTTGGAAAGAAAACTATGAAGTACAAAGATGTGGAGGACCTGACTAGCATTAGTAAAGACCCTTGAGCTCTATTGAAAGATACACTTGTAGATTCAACTATTAGGTATGTTGTGTATGATGTTTCTTACAAAATTTATTTTAGAAACCGTGAAGGCTCGACTTTGGATATTGTTGTACACATCATTCATATGATGGTTAAGGAAAATAGGCAGTTTGATTTGTGTAGCTTATTACTTGAAAATTTATTTGAAAATGCTTGAATGTCATTGATTGAGGGTTATCCCTTTCATTTCAGATCTTTGCTTGTGTGTTTGGTGTTTTACTTTTTGAGTTCCCTATCGAGAAAGGATAATGTTGTGTGGGAATCTAATATTCCTATTGGGAAATAGGTCTACAAATATATCTGAAATCATTGGAAGATAATGTAAGTGATTGCAGATTATATTTCACATCCTTAAGTACAAATCCTTGCTTTGGTATACCTACACTGAGTCAGTTTGAAGTAGGTTCTTCCTCCAATAAAAGAGAATTGGAAGTTGCCATTAGTGAATCCCTTCCAAAATTAAAGAAAAGAAAAGCTATAATTGAAGAAATCATTGTTGTTTTAGAAGAGAAGGAAAAGGAATCTCTGACTAGATCCGAATCCCCTGATCTTGATGACACCTAGTCTATGTTATGTAAGGAAAACTAGATGCGAAAAACAATTCTCCTAACGTCAATACCTCAGGAAAGGGTGCAGAAGTACTTTTTAAATTTTCAATTACAGTCAAGTTAAGATGCACTATGAGATAGATTACAGAAATAAAGTATTTAAACAAACACACATGAAACACCAGATATATGTGGGAAAACCCTTACGGGAGAAAAACCCACCACACCAAGAGAAATCACTTTTTATTATAGTAATAAAAAATTACATACAATTCTAGACTTATCTTTCTGGTGTCATTATACAGCAACATTTATCATGAACCTTCTTCGAATAGAGACATCCAAGTTACAGCCTTTACAAATTTTAAATCCTTCACTAATACAGTTTGAATTCTTCACACTTCACTGTTGATTGAACTACTGTCCAACCACCAAGCATCTACAATTTTCAACTATATCCATGGTGTTCCTTGATTGTCAAGCTCCCTCATAGAACTGTCACAATGAACAAACTCCCAACGGTTCTAATTCAGCTCTTCTGATTCATCCACGTGATGCCACATTGGAAGTCATACTCAGTCAACATAATTCATATTGTATTGGAATCTCAGTGAGACACTAACTATGTCTCAACGATGCCACATTGAACCCATATTGATGTCGCCAAGAGTTATCATAGACACCAGGACGTTCTATTGAGCTACAAGAGTTTCACCGACTCACCAAGCAGTCATCTTGACTTATCATTTTCGCCAGAAGGTCATAGTGAATCACTAAGGTTACACCGAAGTTCCCATATCTCCCAAGCACCAAATGAAAGTCAGCAAGGCTCACATCTATCGCCGAGAGTTCATAGCGATCTTCATATGCTACTCCAAAGTGTTCACCTATTGCCAAAACATTTGTCCATCATTGAGAGAACTTACCGATTTATATATGGTCCACTGAAGACTAACTGTCGCCAAGAGTTACCCCAATAGCCTTTGGCTATTGGAAAAATAATAGCTTATCGCTCAGACTTCATAATGAAGTCTAAGAGTTATATCGATAACTCCCAAGTAGTCCCTGTCGGCATGATTCTCATCTATCGCTAAAACCTTTCTCTGATAGCTTTGAGTTATACCGAAGATTTAACACTAGAGTCTTTCGTTGCTGAGACATAGTCACTTTGGTAGGACATCATACCGATGGAATTTCCTTCGCCAAGTCTCCCCGACGAAAAAAAACAAACAAACACTCTCAACATAACATTTGCTTTCACGGTGACATCTTACTAAGTGAACATAGGTCACAACGAACACACCTTGTCACATCAATAGCTACACAGTAAACCTTTCAGCAAGACTTCTTCAGGGTCACAGCGACCTGTTCAGAATTTGATAAAACAAACTGTTAGTCGGCCAGACATGGAACCTGTCACACTGACTTGGCACTCATGGAGGTTTCAGCCTGTAATGCTTGAGACACATATTTCCAACAATATCCCACTTGACGAAGATCATACAAGCACCTCCAGAGAAAAAGTAATACTTACTGAAAATCATGGGCACTAAGGCCCATTGAACTGGCACACCACCTGAACTTGTCTATGCTCACTAGCTTAGTCAATGCATCTGCAACATTCTCCAAAGTATCAACTTTTTCCAAACTGACCTTTCCATCCTCAACCATATCTCGTACACAGCATGATACTGTACATCAATATGTTTCGTCCTGGCATGGAAAGTTGGATTCTTTGCCAAACAAATGGCACTCTAACTATCACATAAGATTGTTATTTCCCCTACATCAAAACCAATGTTAGAACACAAACGTTTCAACCATACAACTTCTTTACAAGCATGGGTAGCTACCATGTATTCAGCTTCTATAGTGGACAAAGCGACTATAGCTTGTCGCTTGTTCATCCAACTCACTGCACCACCATTCAACATGAAAACGTATCCATTGGTGGATCTCCTGCTGTCAATGTCCCCTGCCCAATCAGAATCTACATAACCATGAATGCTGAGAGTCCTTTGTGATTCAACTGAATTCCCATGGTAACACAAAGCAAAATCTAAAGTTCCCTTCAAATACCTAAACACCCTCTTCACAGCATCCCAATGTATTCTTCCTGGATTAGCCATAAATCGACTAAGTACTCCCACTGCTTGGGCAATGTCTAGCCTTGTACAGACCATTGCATACATGAGACTACCTATAGCACTAGCATAGGGCACACTGGTCATGTCCTCCATCTCAGTAGGAGATTTTGGACAGTCTTCAATAGATAGCTTCATTCCCTACGTGACTGGAACAACTAACTGTTTGTAATCATTCATACAAAATCTCTCTAGAACAGTCTTTATATACTTACTCTGACTAAGCCAAAGCTTTCTATTCTTCCTGTCCCTGGTTATCTCCATCCCCAGAATATACCTTGCTGCACCAAGATCCTTCATTTCGAACTTAGCAGACAACTGAGACTTAAGATCATAAATCATTAGCTTGCTATTTCCAATCAACAACATATCATCAACATAAAGAGTAATCACAAGCACTTGATCACTTTCAGCTTTATAGTATACACAGTGATCATATTTTGATCTCACAAAGCCTAAAGATAATACATAGGTATCAAATTTCCGGTACCACATTCTAGGTGACTGCTTTAACCCATACAGAGACTTCTTTAATTTGCATACTAGTTTTTCTTTACCTTTCTCAACAAAGTGCTCAGGCTGGGACATATAGATTTCTTCTTCAAGATCACCATGAAGAAATGTTGTCTTCACATCCATATGTTCAACCTCTAAGTCATAAGCTACTGCAAGTGACAATAGAAATCTAATGGATGGTAGCTTTTCTATAGGAGAAAAGATTTCCCCATAGTCAATTCCCTCTACCTAGGAATAACCCTTTTCAACCAGTCGTGCTTTGTATTTTTCTACACTACCATCCAGACCAATCTTTTTCTTAAATACCCATTTACAGCCCACAGGTTTTCTGCCTTTAGGCAAGGGCACCAGACTCCAGGTTTCATTTTTATCTAATGACGCCATTTCTTCCTTCATGGCTTCCAACCAAGAATCTGAATCAGACATTTTAATTGCCTCCTTTACAGTCCTAAGCTCATCAGTGCTAGAAATCAAGGCATAGGCACAAGTAGAATCAATTAATGAGAACCCATAACTATCTGGTTGTTTCCTTTCTTGGGTTGACCTCCTCACTGGCTGAGGCTGAGGTTCATCTTCTTCAGAGCTTTCAAAACTACTTGAGCTCTCCTCAGTTTTAGGTACGTTTTGAATCTTCAATTCCTCTTTCTCTGGTGTAGGAGGAATTGATGATACATCCTTACTATTTTCTAACTTTGTCTCTGATTGCAGATCCAAGGTGGAAGGTTTCAGCTCACGAAAGATTACACTTCTGCTATATAAAACCTTCTCTATAACAAGATTCCAAAGCTTGTATCCTTTAATGTTAGCACTATAGCCAATAAAAATACACTTAACAACCTTGTTCTCCAACTTAGATATTTTTACATTTGGCACATGTGCATATGCCTCATAGCCAAAGACTCTAATATTTCTAAGAGAGGGCTTCTTACCAGACCATGCTTCCAAAGGTGTCTTATCAACAAGGGCAGAGTTTGGAGACCGATTAACTAAGTAACATGCAGTAGCAGTAGCTTCAGCCTAGAACTTCTCCTCCAAACCAACACTACTAAGCATACTTTGTGCTCTGTCCATCACTGTCCTATTGAACCTTTCTGCAACTCCATTCTGTTGTGGAGTGTAAGGTGTAGTCTTGTGTCTTTTGATTCCATGGTCTTTACAGTATCTTTCAAATTCATCATAATAGAATTCACTGCCATTATCAGTCCTTAAGCATTTTATTGTTTTACCAATCAGATTTTCAACAAGATTTTTAAACTCCTTAAATCGACTGAACACTTCTGATTTACTTTTCAAAAAATATATAAATGCTCTTCTTGAATAATCATCAATGAACGACACATAGTATCTTGATTTAGACAAAGAAGGAACATCTATTGGACCAAACACATCCGAATGAATATAGTCTAGAACAAACCAGAAGATTTATGAGGACTGTCATAAAATGAAACACGATGCTGCTTTCCATATATACAGTGTTCATAGAATTCAAATTCTAGATTATAATCTTCAAGCCCCTCAACCAGGTTTTTATTCTTCAAGGTTTTTAAACCTTTTTCTCCTATGTGGCCTAACCTATGATGCCAAAGCATAGTCTTCTCTGCATGAAGTTTTACTTCCGTAGAGTTTACATAATTAGGGATATTTCCCTCTTTACCTCTATGAGCAACTTTCAGTGACTTCGAAGAGACACTGTTACAATGAACAGCTTGTGCATCCAGCTTGTACAGGGTACCAATTCGAGCACCTCTAGCCAGCACCATTGAACCTCTAGTCATCTTGCAGCCACTTCCCGAGAACAAGACTTGTACTCCGATATCATTTAGCATACTTACAGACAATAGATTTTGAGCCAGACCTGGTATGTGCATAACATTATTGATCCCCTTTATTCTACCATCAGGGAATTGGATTTTGACTCTTCCACAGCCAAAAATTTCCAAGGTTGAATCACTCCCCAAGTACACCTTTCCACCATCATATTCTTCATACTTTGTAAACCATTCTCTGTGAGATGTCATGTGGAACGATGCTCCAAAATTGATCAACCAGACATCATCTGATGCCTGAGTAGCCAACGCTGCAATGAAGGTGTCACCATCACTATGAGAAGAACCATTATCAGAAGATCCTTTCTTCTTCTTTTTCTCCTCTTTACAATCCTTTCAGACATGACCAGGTTGCCCACAGTTCCAACACTTCACCTTGGACTTCTTCTAGGAGACTTTGATCTCCCCTCTGATTTTGATTTGGACTTCTTGTCCTTCTTCTTTCCTTTTTCCTTTGACCTTCCTCTGATAGCAAGAGCCTCCTTCGCCATCTCAGAATATTTTCTTCTCATTTCTTCTGACAGCAAAGAACCAACAATATCTTCCATTTTGAAACTGGATGTTGTACTCCCAATAGCCATCACTAGATGATCCCATGAGTCTGGCAAAGAACATAACAGAAGCATATAGTGATCTTCTCCTTCAATCTTTACACCAATAGATGTTAATTGTGTGAGTAGCATGTTGAATGCATTCAAATGATCAGCTACAAAACCTCCTTTCTGCATTCTCAAAGAGTAAAGCTTCTTTCTCAGGAATAGCTTATTCACCAAACATTTCACCTGATAAATAGACGCCAGTCTCTTCCACAAGAGAGAAGCAAACTTCTCTTCATGCACATTGAGAAGAACTGATTCTACCAAATAGAGCCTTATCAGCCCCTTTGCTTTCCTATCTGTAAGGCCCTATTCTTCTTCCTTCATGCCTGTAGGTTTAGTTCCATACACAGCAAGCCAAAGGTCTCAATCTACTAAGAGATCCTCCATCTTGAGTTTCCATAATTCAAAGTTACTGCCATTGAATTTCTCTATTTCAATCTTCCCAGATGAACTAGACATCTTAATCTATAAATAGAAATAACAATCTCTACAAAACTCCCACTGAACAGTATTGACATAAAAAACCCAATGTACCCCCAAGGATAACACAACTGGTCAGGCTCTGATACCACTTGTAAGGAAAACTAGATGCGGAAAAAAATTCTCCTAACATCAATACCTCAAGAAAGGGTGCAAAAGTAATTTTTTAATTTTCAATTACAGTCAAGTTAAGATGCACTATGAGACAAATTACAGAAACAGAGTATTTAGACAAACACACATGAAACACTAGATATACGTGGGAAAACCCTTACGGGAGAAAAACCCACCACACCAAGAGAAATCACTTTGTATTACAATAATCAAAAATTACATAAAATTCCAGACTTATCTTTCTGGTGTCATTATATAGCAACATTCATCATGAACCTTCTTCAAACAAAGACATCCAAGTTACAGCCTTTATAGATTTTAAATCCTTCACTGATACAGTTTGAATTCTTCACACTTCATTGTTGATCGAACTACTGTCCAACCACCAAGAATCTGCAATTTTCAACTATATCCATGGTGTTCCCTAACTGTCGAGCTCCCTCACAAAACTGTCACAACGAAAAAACTCCCAACGGTTCCAATTCAGCTCTTTTGATTCATCCACGTGATGCCACATCGGAAGTCATACTAAGTCAACAAAATTCATATTGTATTGGCATCTTGATGAGACACTAACTATGTCTCGCCGATACCACATTGAACCCATATTGATGTCGCCAAGAGTTATCATAGTCACCATGATGTTCTATCAAGCTACAAGAGTTTCACCAAGTCACCAAGCAATCATCCTAACTTATTTCTTTCGCCAGAAGGTCATAGCGAATCACTAAGGTTACACCGAAGTTCCCATATCTCCCAAGCACCAAATGAAAGTCAGAAAGACTCACATCTATCGCCGAGCATTCATACCAATCTTCATATGCTACTCCGAAGTGTTCACCTATCGCCAAAACATTTGTCCATTGCTGAGAGAACTTACCGATTTATATATGTTCCACCGAAGACTAACTGTCACCAAGAGTTACCCCAATAGCCTTCGGCTATCAGCAAGACAATATCTTATCACTCAGACTTCATAACGAAGTCTAAGAGATATATCAATTACTCCCAAGTAGTCCATGTTGGCATGATTCCCATCTATCGCTAAAACCTTTCTCCGATAGCTTTGAGTTATACTGAAGATTTAACACTAGAGTCTTTCATCGCTGAGACATAGTCACTTTGGTAGGACATCATACTGATCGAATTTCCTTCGACCAAGTCTCCCCGATGAAACAAAACAAACAATCACTGTCGACATAACATTTTCTTTCATGGTGACATCTTACCGAGTCAACATAGGTCACAACGAACACACCTTGTCATAGCGATAGCTACACAGTAAACCTTTCGGCAAGACTTCTTCAGGGTCACAGGGACCTGTTCAGAATTGGATAAAACAAACTGCTAGTCGGCCAGACATGGAACCTATCACACGGACTTGGCACCCATGGAGGTTTCAGCCTGTAATGCTTGAGACAGATATTTCCAACATGTTCGTTAAGGGAAAAATGAAGAAAATTGGTGAGATATGGAATGCAACCTCTCATGTCGATAGATTGAAAATTGATGATGCTCTAGTAGAATATCTACTTCAGAAAGGTATTGAAGTATCAGTTGTTTTTTACTCCTTTCCAAAAAATTTAGTTGAAGTTATTGAAGAAAGAATGTTGCTTGAAGGTTCGGAAGGACACAAGTTGGAAGCCTTGGTTGAAAGGAGATGTAGTAAAGCTAAGAAAAGATTATTCAAATTTATCATGGAAACAAAGAAATGCATAAAAGAAATATCAGATATCAATAAATATTGTCTCTAGTGGCCTATTGTGGTAGACAATTTTAGAAGTAGGATTGAAGCGATTGAATCTAAAATAAAAAACATTGGAAAGAACTTTGATATCTTTGAAGACAAAGAAGGGAAACAAAGGCTGAGAGTTGGAGAATTGCAAGCTGAACTGATTGTTGTACAAAGATAAAGAGATGATGTGGTGAAAACCTTTTGGCTCCTTAAGGAGATTTTTGAGGTCCAGTTAGACCATCTTTCCATAATACTTACTAATGCATAAGATATTGAAAGATGTGTATGGGCAGGATCATGATGGGCCAAAAAATGGCGATATGATGGGTATGTGGCTGACAACTTTTTTTTACCCAAAATTGATGAAACAAAAAAGGGTTTTTAAAGGAGATTCTCGACTTTCCACCAATATAAATTATGCTTTACTTTGAATTTAATAAATAATTATTATTCATTTTCTATTTGAATTATGACTAAAGTCCTGATTGATAGGCTGATTGAAAAACATCTATAGCTTTCAAATGGTATCACATTTTTTAATCAAAACATGTCACATTCTATGCTTCACATACTATAGGATTAAAAAAGGATTTCATGAAGTTTTGACCAAGTTAAGGTGGTCAAACATATGAGTTTTTATGTTTTTAAAAAGTTGTAATAAAAAATTCATAATTAATTATTTACTTGGAAAAATTACAAAAATAATGCATCACATCTGACATGAGTCCTCTACTTATATCTAAAATCTTATAAAAATATTATCATTTTATTGTGGTTAAGGTGGTCGTAGCATTACGACTTATTTTTTCCCTAAAATTTAAGTACTATTGCATTGAAATTTCAAATTTTCACCAAATATATTTAAAAGAAAAGAAAACCCTAGTAGTTTAGAAACTACATTTAATTTGCTACAGATTCTATTCTTACATATTTTTGAAATAATATAGATAACTTATTTAAATTTTTACATCAAGTTGCCTAACTCTGATTTTTCTAAATTTTTTGCCACTTAAGGGTCTTTTTTTTCCATGATGATCCTGCACATACCCAGATAGTGTTCATATTGGTCATCTTCTTTCACTCTGTTAGGCTTATTGGAAAGAATCTACACAAGAATGGATTTAGCTACATTTAACTATAAGAAGTTGTGTCAATTCTCAAAGAAAGGTACAAGAAGGCATTTCGGGTGAAGAATGTCATTTCTATTTGAATCCTGAGTGTTCAATTTCTATTGTTTTTGCTTGTTTTGGTGAAGAAGAAAAGGAAGAGGAAAAATATTCTGAACAAAATGAAGTTAATTCAATTATTGTTTGAAATTTTTTTGATGGCTAGAATTTTTTGAAAAATTGGAATCTTTTTGAAAATTTTGATGTCACCATGTTTACACCTTTTTTGTCGCCCTTTTCTATTGATTTCAAAGGGGGAGAGAGTTAGAGTACAAATTTATGGGGAGAGATTTGAAAAGATGGGAGAGATTGAAGGAGAAATTTTACATGTTTCCATCAATGACAAAGGGGGAGATTGTTGGAAAAACAAAGAAGAATGATTATCTCTATAGTTTTGTGTTGTCATTCATGTCACTATGTTGTGATTGCAAGTCTAAGATTGTGCTTGATCTAGTATTTTGGTCTGATATCTCAACTGGTATTCAAGTTGTACTCTCTGGTATTCTTGTCCACATTTCTCCACAGTTGACTATTACTACTTGTAGTTTTGGAAAACTATTTATGGTTGTTGAAGGCATGCATATTTAGAATATTATGTGCTTTGGTGCTCATATGACATAGTGGCATTATTCTATTAGCTTCCTTTTGTATTGAAGTCTATTCCTGGCTGACTTCTTGGGTTAATTGTGATACAATGAATTAATTTTGTTATGCCGATATAATGTGCGACCCATTTTAGGTCTATGCTGGCATGATGTAGCATGCTGGATATTTAAATTGCTCTTTGGAAATATTTTGTGAATACTTGAAGCCGATAGGTTGAAGAAAAGAGATGCATCTAATTAGGCTGACCTAATTGATGCTTGCGAAGAAGATCAGGTGTATATATGTATATATATGTGTACATGTTGGATAGGTTTTAGTAGAGACATAGATACATAGAAGTGTGTGTGTATGCGAACAATGAAGCAATAGTAAATGTGAAAGTGAGTGAAATGATGAAGTGTGTCAAGTCAGTCTATTGAGTATCACTGAAATTGCATCAACACTTGTGAGGTGCACTATTCTCAGTTCATTTTGGCTGTGAAGCCCAATTTTTTTTGTGAATCATTTTGTAGGTAGTGATCCTTCCTTGTAAGCAGTGAGCTTTTGTATCTAGACAATGGGTCCTTTCAAGGCAGTGAGCCTTTTATTCTCAGTTTGTAACTACTTTATATTGTGATTTAATCCTCACCGCGGCTTTTCCCTCCTTGGATTGTCCACATAAAAATCTAGTGTGTTGATTTACTTTATGTTATTTATGTTTCATGCTTATACTTAATAACAAAATAGTATGGTTGTGAAATTGATACATATTGAAGTTTTAAGTTGAAATTTTGTGACAAATGATTCACCCCCCATCTCAATTGTCCTCCATCTTTTAACAATTCATTACCAGTGAAGATGATGAAGATGAGGAGAGTGTTGATCAAGTGGTGGTTCAGGATGAAGGTGAAAAAAAATTACAAAAAAAATTGAGGATGAGGTCATGAAAGCCACAAAGGATGTTGGTAGGAAAACAATAGAGGATAATAAAATGGAAATGTTGCCAGAAGAAAGGCCCTTTGAATTTTATCTGACTCAATTCTATGAAATTTAGGATAAAATGAAGAAAATGGATAGGGAATTTAACAAATTGACGTCCATTACTTTGGGAATTATGAGGAGGGCTATTTTTGATACTATGAATGGATTGACCAAAGTTGGGAAATCTCATAGGAAGACAAACCTCTCTCAAGAAATGAAGATGCAATAAGAAGATAGAACAACCGAGGTGATGGAGCAGTACAATGAGGACCTAGAGCATCTGATTAAGGAATGGGACTTGATCTATAGCTGCATAAAGTAGTTTCTACTTTCAGTTTCCTTTTTTTTTGGCCTATGTGCCTTAGTACTCTTTGGGTTTGTGTACCCTCTAGTTTTTTTGGTTCAGGTTCAATGCTTTTTTGGTCTTTTTCTTTCCTTTTTTTGGCGGTTTCTTGGTTGTTTGGCCTGGTGTTGCTTCATGCTATGTAGGGTTATTGTTTTGGTGCAGGGTGTTGGTTCGTAGTTTTGGTTTTGTTGTTTTATGGTGGTAGTTCTGCTAGCCAGATGACTTGTTGGTTGCTCTTTTCTTGGGTTCAAGAGAACTTTCCCATGATTTTGTAATAAAAAACATAACTTATAAAACTACATCTGAAAAATATTCAATCTTGATTTGCTATTTTCTCATATATGTAATGCATGCCACAAAACCCTAGAGAATTTCACACACATTACAAAAGTGAACAAATTTTTTGTCTTTAAAGTGTAGTTAAACAAGTAAAGTAAACTACACTACACATACATTCTCTAAGGTACGTGAAAATGCTTACTTACAATACCCATAACTAACAAAAGTAACTAAGCATAACATATGATTATTACTCATCAATGTAAGACCAAAAATTCAATAACATTAAAATACATCACATAATATATAAAGTACAATAATGATTCATTCACACATTGCATTCATTTAATATTTCAATTACAATGCTCATTTCCAAAAGAGATAGTTTATACATAAGTGTTACATTTACATGTTACAAAGATTCTCCTTGAATACAATTAAGGAGTGATACAATTACAAGGTACCCAACTAATACAAAACATGAAAGAAATACAAATCCATTGGTACACACGAGTTCTCCATCAGGAAGTACCCGCCATCACGAACAAGAACTATGGACCCAACGGTGTAAGGTGCACGTTCCACCCAACCAAGTGGTACCTGAAGGCCCACCCCCCATGCTAGGAGATAGTAAAAGAGCTTCTTAGGAAAACCCTACAACCTTTAGACACAGGAAATAAAAATACTAAACTACACAAGTACAAAACTAACAAAATGGTTACAATGCTTCCAGATTATAATGATCCACTACAAAATACAAACATAATGACTTACGGTTGTCATAGGAGGAGTGTCAACACAAAGTTGCATGGGTTACCCTGGCGAATCTTCCTAGGCTCTGACCCCCATCTTCGGTTACCCTGGTGACCTCTTACGAAACCTAGCCCCACATGCAATCCAATGTAGAATCAATTATCTTTCATAGAGACAAGATATCGATCTTTCCATTCTAGGCCTTCTCGTCTCATCACCAAGTCTACACTAGCCCTTGAGTCCATGAGCGAGGCACTTTTAATAAGTTAAGTGTTTAAACCACCCCTTTCCCCTAACATATTTATTTAGTTTTCACTAATTAAACTAACTCTACATGAGTTTCTCGAGAACCACTTTGTGTGCCAGCCCCAATAAAGAGCCACTCCCCTACTAAGAACCTAAGGTAACAATTCCACTAACATTGGGTAGACAAGGTGCACATAAATAAATTACAAATACCAACTCAATAACAATATACAACACAACCTATTCATAGAACCATGTGTCCATACTAAATAAAATACCACATGCACTACCCAAGTTAATACAAAAGCTAAACCATCATGAGTAACAACCCCATCTCAAACAATATACATCTAGAAGACTTATAAACCCATTTAACCCATTTTGCTCAACCAACATGAATAAGAGAAAACACCACTTAGAAAGCATTTCAAGCAAATAAATAAACTATTGTTAGGATTTCCTAAATCCAATTAACTCAATTACACATCACTCGCAAATACTCAAAGTAAATATAATTACATTTGGAACATTAAGGAATTCTAAAACTAATTGTTTAATTCCATTTTCCTCAATTACACATAATGATAAAAAAAACAATTTTTTAAATAAAATCATTTTATTATAAAATAAATATTTGCATCTATTATAATAAAATAATCTAAAGATAATTATATTTAAATATAAATATATATTAAACATATATATATAATTATATACTTAATGTATATACAATTTTATAAATATATATTTAAATATATAAATATTATATAAATATATATTTATAAAATCAATTGAAATTCCAAACCATTTAAATATAACCAAATATTTAAAATATATAATATATATAATATATGTATATTATATAATATATATATATATATATTAAATAAAAAGAAATTTAATAAAATTGAACCCCAAATAAAGCCTAGCATAGCTAGCAGCGATGACTATGTAAAGGTGGGGACTGCCCACACAACCCTCCCATTTGGGAGGACTGCTACTATGGAAGGCAACTGTGTTGCCTCCACTACAACACCTCCTCTATGGGGTGTTGTGGGGGCAGTCGTCTCCCCAAGCCTTTCTTTTTAATTTAATTTTTTTTACAAGTTCCCCTATATCAGTAATTTCACCGTATGGCGATTTCATCTGGTAATTTAAAAAAAAAAATCATTTTCACAGAGATACAATTTCAATAGCATATGAATTTTTAGATTCAATTTCGATTGTTGAAAGGAAAAATATTTTTTAAAAGAAAGAAGTTTTCTACAGAAAAATTGGTAAATTACAAAGGCTGCATTATCACAAATTTTACTAAGAATCTCAACCAAACTTACAAGAGGTTTACAAATCTTCTGTTGTTTCCTCCTTAAATTTTCTATTATCAAAATTCAATTCCCTACAGAGGATCTAAGGTTTTCATAATTTTTTTTTTTTAGAGGCTTTTAAAAATTCACAAGTTTTACAGACATCCTTCAAAATTTAAAAGCAATGCCTCTATAAAATACACAGATCCTCTAATCTTTCAATTTTTACAAAATCTAAACAAAGCTTTTAAACAATAAAGCAATAAAAGAACCTGTTTTCCTAAAGCTTGAAGAAATGAAAACTAAAGTTGAGCTTCCTTACAAAATATAATCTTCTAGAACCTCTTCCAAAATCTCCAGTTCCAGATAAATGCAAAAATAAAGAGCCAAATCTTCCTCCATTTGAACAAAAAAAAATTTAAGATATATTTTTTTTTCCATCAAATCTCCCCATTAATTCCCTCAACACTTAGTCAAAATTAAAAATATATTTTTCAACCATTATAGATATTTCCTCTTATGAATTCACAATTTATTTTTGCATTTAAATAATTTAAAACACAATTTAATTTCAAAATAAATTTAAATCACTTAATCTATGCACTTTACAAATACAATTAAACTATTCGCTTAATAAATTTAATTGATTAATTTATTTACTTAATAAAATAAATTTAACCACAAGGATTAAATTACTTTACCACATAAATTAAATTTAATTAATTAAATTAAATTAAAGGTTTTAACAACTTTAATCTAAAATACATAAATAATCATTTAAACCTTTTAATCATTGATTTTGACAAACAACCTTGCAGATAGTTAATTATCAAAACAAACAAGGACAACATGACATTACAACATACCGAACATGAACTGATGACACACTATGACTTGGATTGTGGTTTGACAACGGAACCCCATTACTATCTCCTAATCAATAATACCATTGGGATATGGACACGCTGAGACCTGTGAAGCCAGGTGGAGACAATGTCCTATACCCGCAATCAAGACGAATGTCGTACATGGATAAAACATAACAGTCACACTGTGAAGAGAAATCACGTAATCACAGGGCACTCACAAGCGAGTGATGTAATCCTATCCTCTTCACTAATACAGTCACATCAAGACTAACAAAATTAAAGCATCATTAATCAACAAATGAGCATATATTAATATTAACTTAAATAACAACTATGCTAATCAAAAGCATAACATAAAACCATAACCATCCATATAGTGTATCATCTCATCAAAATATAACACTATCATTGCTCCAATGTCAGCGATCATAAAACAATAACAAGGTATCAAGGTCTGTCATAGTAAAGGTACTATCTAACAACATAAGTAAATCAGAGGGGTGCTAAATCCTCCCCCCCTAGGATTAGGATTACTCCTGGAAGCATGCAAACAAATAGGAATAGAGCTCCCTCATCCTAGTCGCGTCCTCCCAAGTAGCTAATGTATCATCTCTCAAATCCCACTGAACCCTAACTTGCTCAATATCTCGACCCCTAAGGGCAAGTCTCATGTGCTACATGATGGCCACAAGCTCCAAATCCAACTACCTGTCCTCTACTTGTAAATCATTCCAATGAAGGTTGTGAGATATGTCTGGGTGATAAGGCCTAAGAACTGAAACATGAAACACGTCGTGAATACGCAAGAGACTAGGCAGCAAAGCAAGTCGATAAGCAACTAGACCAATCTTCTCAAGAACCTCAAATGGTTGGAAAAAGTGAGGTGCAAGCTTGGATCCCTTTCCATAATGGATTGGACTCTTTCGTGTACACACTCACAAAAATAATCGATCACCTATTACAAACTGACGATCCACCCGATGTGCATCAACATACTTCTTTCGCCTATCCTGTGCAACAACCAAATTTTCTCTGATCCAAATCACCTACTGATCCATATCCTAAAGCATGTCAGGACCCAAAAGAACTATTCCCTCTAACTGATCCCAACTCAAAGGAGTCTAACACGGATGCCCATACAATGATTGAAAAGGATACATACCAATCAAACTCTGATAGATATTGTTATAAGAAAACTCCACTAAATGGAGATAGTCCTCCCATCATGTCTGTTATTCCATCACATACATGCACAACATATCCTTAAGGATTTGGTTGAACCTCTCAGTCTTTCCATCTATCTCAAGATGATACATTGAACTGAAGTTAAATTGCATCCCCATAGCACGTTGTAGTGACATCTAGAGAGCTGAGGTGAACACAAGATCCCTGTCAGAAATGATCTGATGAGGAATACCATGCAACCTCACAATATCTCCCATGAACAATCTATTAACCGACAAAGTATTATAGGAGGAATGAATAGGCGAGAAGTGTTCAAACTTCATCAACCCATCCACCATCACCATAATAGCATCGTGTCGTCGCGAAGAGTTGGGTAACCCAACAATGAAATCCAATAATATTATATCCTATTTCCACTCTAGCACCAAATGTGGCTGCAAAAGTCCTGTCAGATGTTGGTGTCCAACCTTCACTCACTGACACTCCAAACACCTTGACACAAAATCAACGATGTCTCGTTTGATACTTGCCCAAAATTAAAGTTGTTGCAAATCGGCATGCATTTTCTTCACTCCTGGATGAGCTAAATAATGTGCTTGATGTGCCTCTATCATAACCAAGGTACGAAGATCTCTAGATAATGGAACATAAATGTGTCCCATGTACTTCAAAAAACCATCTGAATCTAGAGAATAACCTAAGAATATGCCCTTGAGAGCCCTGCCTAACTCTATCTCTGATCTCACCTCCTAGTACCAACTGTCTATAGGAAGTGTAGAAAAAATCTAACTCCTCAAATCCACACCAAGAGTCAACTGAGACAACTTGTGTCTCCATCTGCTGAGAGCGTCAGCAACTATGTTCTCCTTCCCCTGGATGTACTTCACCTAGAAGTCATACTTACAAAGGAATTCCATCCATCGCCTCTGCCTAGCATTAATATTAGGATGTGTGAAGATATACTAAAGAATCCTATGGTCACTATGCAACTCAAATCTGTGCCCCAACAAGAAATGTCTCCATCTTATCAAGGCGTGCACTATCGTTGCCAACTCAAGATCGTGTGTATGGTAATTCAATTCATGATCCTTGAGTTTGTGTGATTCGTACACAATCACTTGACCATCCTGCATCAAGATTCCTCCTAATCCCTCCAAGGATGCATTAGTATAGACAAAAAAATCTCCAATAAGATCAGGTATTGCAAGAATTGGTGCACTAGTCAACTTCTCCTTCAGCGTCTAAAATGCTATCTCACACTACTTTAACCAAATTAATCTCTTCCCTTTCCTTTAAAGAGAAGTGATAGGATGTCCTATCCTCGAGAAGCCCTCAAAAAAATTTCTATAGCACCCTGCTAAACCCATGAAATTATGAATCTTTACCACATTAGTTGGTGTCGGCCAATCAATGATCACTTGGATCTTCACAGGATCTATTGAAATACCCTCTCCTGTAATCACATGCCTAAGGTACTTGACCTTAGTCTTAAAGAACTTGCATTTGGAAAGGTTAGTGTACAACTGATTATCTTTCAAACAATGCAAAACTTGTCTCAGATGCTCCTCATGTTCCTCTACTGTCCTAGAATAGATCAATATATCATCAAGGAATACTAGTACAAATCTATCCAGATATGTGTGGAAGAATTCGTTCATCAAGCTCATGAACATAGATGGCACATTCATCAACCCAAACGATACCACAGTAAACTCGTAGTGACTATAGCATGTTTGAAACACCGCCTTATGGGTATCAACATCAAATGTGCATATCTAATGATATCCTAACTTAGGATTGATCTTTGAAAAGACCATAGCACCCTTGATCTGATCAAACAAGTCATCAATCCTAGGTAAGGAATATCGGTTCTTGATTGTTACTTTGTTCAACTGATGGTAATCTATGCACAAACGAAGAGAACCATCTAAGGTGGATGAAACCCTTCGCTAACAACTCCTCTAGCTACAAACGGAGCTCCCTAATCTCCTATGTAGTCATGCAGTATGGAGCTCATGAAATAGGCTCGAAACCAAGTAATAGATCAATCCTAAAATCAATGTCACACTGAGGTGGCATCCTTGCAATATCATCGAGAAATACATCTACATACTCCTAAAGTATGAGGTGGCTATCAAGAGTAACCTTCTCCTCACTATCAGCCAACTCCAAGTCATCTACTGTCACTGCAAATAGCTAACATCCCTGACATACACATCTCCTCAGTTGCATAGCCGAGATCATCCTCAATGATATGGGTATCTCAACTCCCACTATCTCAACCTCACAACCAGATGCATCAATGCATTGAATCGACTTGTGTCGATAGTCTATAACGACCTTGTGAGCCTTAAGCCAATCTATCCCTAAGACTATTACAACTAAAGTTCTGATTGATAGGCTAATTGAAAAAATTCTATAGCTTTCAAATGGTATCACATTCTATGCTTCACATACTATAGGATTAAAAAAAGAAAAACTGAATTTCATGAAGTTTTGACCAAGTTAAGGTGGTCAAACATACGAGTTTTTATATTTTTAAAAAGTTGTAATAAAAAATCATAATTAATTATTCACTTAGAAAAAAATTACAAAAAATGCATCACATCATCAGGACATGAGTCCTCTGCTTATATGTAAAATATTATAAAAAAATATTATCATTTTATTATGGTTAGGGTGGTCAGACAGACACCTACTTCTTATTTTTTTCCTGAAATTTAAGTACTATTGCATGGAAATTTCAAATTCTCACCACATAGAATTAATTTTTTTTTAAAACCTAGAAGTTTAGAAACTACATTCAATTTTCTACAAATTCTATTCATACATATTTTTGAAATAATATAGATAACTTATTCAAATTTTTACATCAAGTTGCCTAACTCTGATTTTTTTGAGTTTTTTGCCACTTAAGGGCCTATTTTTTCCATGATGATCCTGCACATACCCAGGTCTAATGTAGTGTGAAAGGATCCAATCTCCAATCTACAATTAGGTACTAGGGATTGCACTACAACTTTAGCACTGGAGACCAATTCAACCTACCACTTAATGCCTTGCTTTGCTTCCCTCAGTCTAGATCGTGCCATGACAGATGATGATATAAAGGAATCTAATGCTCGAGAATCAAATAAAATGGTAACCCTGTTACCTTGTAACATACCATATGTCTCTACTACTATGCTCTGATGATAAGTTTTGCGGTTATCAACTGTAGTAAATACTCGATGCCCTCATCTTGCATCACCAACTATCAACTCTGACGCCACTGGCCTCTGAGTGTAATCTGATGTTCCCTTATTAGGACATTGTCCCGCTATGTGACCTTGTTGGCCACATGAAAAACATCGAGTACCTTTGCTAAAACCTCTACCTCTAGGAGGTGTGCTCGACTATTGAACACTACCCCTATAGGTAGACTATGTACTCTATGTCGGTTGCTCAAAGTTGTGTTTGTTTCACCTCCAGTTCCTATCACCACCTGACTGATATTTGCCACCCTGTCTCTGCTAGAAACTCTTTTGTTTCCACTATGAATTATGATATTGTCCACTCTATGCAAACACCTGTTGTGTCCTAGGTGGTCTAGCTCCCTAAGTTTGACCACAACGTCCACTCGGTCCTGCAGCTGAAGAACTACCTATCTGTACTCCAGTGTGACTACCTAATGCCATTGCTAGGTTCTCCTCCACCAATTTGGCCTTCTCCACCACTATCTCCATAGTCTTGGGTTCAAAAACCCACACACCACCACTGATCCATGCATTTAAGCCCCTGATAAAATGTTGAATGAGCATTCCCTCATCATCATTGATGCCGATAAACTGCTTGAGCTCACAAAAATGATGCTCATACTGTTCCACCAACATAGCCATCTATCGCAAGGCATGGAACTCGTCTCCATGATGCTGTCGCCAATGGTCAAAAAGAAATCTGGCCCTAAGCATCTCTAAGAAAAAATCCCAAGATACAATATTAATATCAATATGGAGCTTTTGCTCCTCCAACCTCCTCTAGGTAGATGCAAAATCTCTTAGGTGCATGATCGCACATATAGCTTTAGTGTTGCTACCATAAGGGTACATAGAAAACACCAATTCAAATCTATTGGCCATGTCTTAGCCTCTAATTCAATACCCAAACCATCAAATGTAGGTGGATGAGCTCTAAGTAGGTCTCTCATATGTTCAACCATGACTGCCTTTGACTATGCTGAAACCTCTCTCTCACCCATAATATCCTAATCCCTGTCCTACCTCAGACCCAGATGATCTAGTGTCTCCTCTAATAAATGACACAACTGAGCGTCCCTGATCCCTGGTGGACCCTAATTTTCACCACTACCTTCAAGAGTGTTTTTGGAAGCCTTTGTTCCTCACGATTTGAGTCATGGGAAACAATGGGAGGTGAATTCTACTTATTACCTTCATGACCGCCTACACAGTCATGACATCGCCTAGATGGCATGATCCTACATAGACAAACCAGGGTATAAGACAAGGTACACAAACTTAAATCCTACGCAACTAACAACTTAATGGGTTCAACATTATCCCAAAGCACCTAGTGTTTAAACTTGGGCTCTGATACCATGTGTAATGCCCACCACGAAACCCTAGAGAATGTCACACATAAGGAAAGTCAACAATTTTTTTTCTTTAAAGTGTATTTAAACAAGTAAAGTAAACTACACTAACACATACATTATCTAAGGTACGTGACAACGCTTACTTACAATACCCGTAACTAACAAAAGTAGCTAAGCATAACATATGATTATTACTCATAAATGTAAGACCAAAAATTCAATAACATTAAAATATATCACATAAGATATAAAGTACAATAATGATTCATTCACACAATGCATTCATTTAATATTACAATTACAATTCCCATTTCCAAATGAGATAGTTTATACATAAGTGTTACATTTACATGTTACAAAGATTCTCCTCAAATACAATTGAGGATTGATACAATTACACAATACCGAACTGATACAAATGAGAACATGAAAGAATTACAAATCCACTAGTACACACGAGCTCTCCATTAGGAAGTACTTGCCATCATGAACAAGAACTGGGGACCCAATGGTGTAAGGTGCACATTCCACCCAACCAAGTGATACCTGAAGGCCCACCCCCTAAGAAATAGTAAAAAATATTCCTAGGAAAAACCTACAACCTCTAGACATAGGCAATAACAATACTAAACTACACAAGTACAACACTAAAAAAATGGTTACAATGCTTCCAGATTATAATGATCCACTGCACAATACAAACTAACTAACTAATGGTTTTCATAGGAGGAGTGTCATCAAAAAGTTGCATGGGTTACCCTGGTAAATCTTCCTAGGCTCTGGCTGCCATCTTGGATTACCTTGGTGACCTCTTACGAAACCTGGTCCCACATGCAATCCAATGTGAAATTGATTATCTTTCATAGAGACAAGATATCGATCTTTCCATTCCAAGCCTTCTCGTCTCATCACCAAGTCTATATTAGCCCTTAAGTCGATGAGCAAGGCACTTTTAATAAGTTAAGTGTTTAAACTACCCTTTTTCCCTAATATATTTATTTAGTTTTCACTAATTAAACTAACTCTACATGAGTTATATGGGCACCACTTTGTGTGTCGACCCCCATGAAGAGCCACTCCCCTACTAACAACCTAAGGAAACAATTCCACTAATATTGGGTAGCAAAGGTGCACATAAATCAATTACAAATACCAACTCAATAACAATATACAACACAACCTATTCATAGAACTAGGTGTCCATACTGAGTAAAATACCACATGCACTACCCAAGTAAATACAAAAGCTAAACCATCATGAGTAAAAACCCCATCTCAAAGAAAATACATCTAGAAGACTTATAAACCCATTTAACCCATTTTTCTCAACCAATGTGAATAAGAGAAAACACCACTTAGAAAGCATTTCAGACAATTAAATAAAGTATTGTTAGGATTTCCTAAATCCAATTAACTCAATTACACATCACTCGCAAATACTCAAAGTAAATATAATTACATTTGGAACATTAAGGAATTCTAACACTAATTGTTTAATTCCATTTTCCTCAATTACACATAATGATAAAAAATCAATTTTTAAAATAAAATCATTTTATTATAAAATAAATATTTGCATCTATTATAATAAAATAATCTAAAGATAATTATATTTAAATATAAATATATATTAAACATATATATATAATTATATACTTAATGTATATACAATTATTTATATATATAAATATTATTTAAATATATATTTATAAAATCAATTTAAATTCTAAACCATTTAAAAATAACAAAATATTTAAAATATAATATATACATATATGTATATTATATATAATATATATATTAAATAAACAGAAATTTAATAATATTGAACCCCAAATAAAGCCTAGCACAGCTAGCAGCCATGGTTGTGCAGAGGTGGGGATTGCCCATGCAACCCTGCCATATGGGAGGATCGTTGTTGTAGAATGCAGCAGCGCTACCTCCATAGCAGCGCCTCTTCTATGGGGGTTGTGGGGGTAGTCGACCCCCCAAACTTTTTTTTTAATTTTTCTTTTCTTACAAGTTCCCCTGTATCAATGATTTCATCTAGTAATGTTTTAAAAAAAATCATTTTCACAGAGATACAATTTGAATAGCATATGAATTTTTAGATTCAATTTCAATTGTTGAAAAGACATTTTTTTTTTAAAAGAAAGAAGTTTTCTACAGAAAAAGTGGTAAATTACAAAGGCTACATTATCACAAATTTTATAGAGAATCTCAACCAAACTCACAAGAGGTTTTCAAATCTTCTGTTGTTTTTTGTTTCCTCCTTAAATTTTCTATTATCAAAATTCAATTCCCTACAGAGGATCTAAGGTTTTCATAAAAAAAAATTAGAGGCTTTTAAAAATTCACAGCAAGTTTACAGAAATCCTTCAAAATTTAAAAGCAATACCTCTATAAAATACACAAATCCTCTAATCTTTCAATTTTCACAAAATCTAAACAAAGCTTTTAAACAATAAAGCAATAGAAGAACATGTTTTCCTAAAGCTTGAAGAAATGAAAATTGAAGTTGAGCTTCCCTACAAAATTCATTCTTCCAGAACCTCTTCCAAAATCTCCACTTCCAAACAAATGCAAAAATACAGAGTCAAATCTTCCTCCATTTCAACAACCAATTTTTTAAGATATCCTCTTTTTTTCCATCAAATCTCCCCAATAATTCCCTCAACACTTAGTCAAAATTAAAAATATCTTTTTCAACCACTATAGATATTTCCTCTTATGTATTCACAATTTATTTTTGCATTTAAATAATTTAAAACACAATTTAATTTCAAAATAAATTTAAATAACTTAATCTATACACCTTACAAATACAATTAAACTAGTCGCTTAATAAATTTAATTGATTTATTTATTTACTTAATAAAATAAATCTAACCACAAGGATTAAATTACTTTACCACATAAATTAAATTTAATTAATTAAATTAAATTAAAGGTTTTAACAACTTTAATCTAAAATACATAAATAATCATTTAAACCTTTTAATCATTGATTTTCACAAACAACCTTGCAAATAATTAATTATCAAAACAAACAAGGACAACATGACATTACGACATACCGAACATGAACTGATGACATACTGTGACTTGGATTGTGGTTTGACAAGGGAACCCCGTTACTATCTTCCAATCAACAATATTGCTGGGATATGGACACATTGAGACTTGTGAAGCCAGGTGGAGACAATCTCATGTACCTGCAATCCTACAATCAAGACGAATGTCGTACATGGATAAAACATAACAGTTACACCATGAAGAGAAATCACAGAATCACAGGGCACTCGCAAGTGAGTGATGTAATCCCATCCTCTTCACCAATACAGTCACATCAAGATTAATGAAATCAAAGTATCATTAATCAACAGATGAACATATATTAATATTAACTTAATAACAACTATGTTAATCAAAAGCATAACATAAAACCATAAGCATCCATATAGTGTATCATCTCATCAAAATATAACACCATCATTGCTCCAATGTCAAAGATCATAAAACAATAACAAGGTATCAAGGTCTGTGATAGTAAAGATACTATCTAACAACATAAGCAAATTGGAGGGGTGCTACATCCCTGTTAAAATGTATTTCTTCTTGAAGACTCCCATTGGATTAAAATAGATAATTTAGTAAAATAAGACCATTAAATAACTTTACTCTTTTCTACTTCTCTATATAATAACTAACTTTAATAATATTTTATTAACTAATTTATAGATATTATTGGTGTAATTATTAAAAACTCTTAATTTTAAGAATATAATTCCCTATTACACTATTATTCTTCATTCCTCAAATTTGATAAAAAGTTACATTAATATTAATGTTTTGATTTTCCGTGAGTAGGAAACCCAAAGGAAAGTTCCCTTTCATTAATAAAGTCAAACTCTAATATTTAACCTTGTCTCTCTATGGTGTTAGATATCATTACAAAATTAACCTAAAACCCACTTTGTAAAATGAATTTTTCAATATCCTCTCCTAATAAATTAATATTTCTGTTGTAAAAATGCTTGATATTCATTCAATGTAATACAATGCATTTATACTACAAGGGAGTGGGGAGCAGTTGGAAGCAAAAATTATCATTGGAAGAAGTAGTTAGCAAACAGTTTAACTACCTACCCCAACACCCGAACAAACAATGTAATATGTACAATATAACAATTATGCTAGCATTCCCCCCTTATTACATTGTTCCTATAAACCACAAAATCACCTTCTCAAGGGACCCCCCTCTTAAGGCTTACAAAACAAAAACTGTCGATTACAAAATATATATTTATATATATATACATCTTTGTGAAAATATTTCTTTGAAGAAACAAATCTTGAATCAGATGGAACTCCTCCAAGTTGCCTTGTAACCATCAAAAAGGTGTAGCTCTAAGCTAAATTCCCAATTTTTTCTTCCCATGAACTCTTGAATCACGGATCGTAGTTATTGGACAACCACCCTCCAAGGTGTCTCCTCAACCCTCATAAAGGTATAACCCTTGAACTATATCATAATTACTGGACAACCATCCTCCAAGTTGTCTCCTCGACCCTCATAAAGGTATAATCCTTTATCATAGTCTCATGAACTCTCTGGGAAACAATCCATACTGAGCTCTTCACCAAACCCTTTACTTGTCTCCAAAAATCAAACTTCACAACATATGTATACTTCAAATTTGTCATCAATAATAAAGAAAAAAACAAATTAAAGCCAAAAATGCTTCTCATGCAAAGAATCATCTCAAAGTGAGAAGATAACTTGAGATGGTGGAAATTCCTCCATCCTCTAGTGCCACTGACCTCTAGTATGACCCTATTACAATTTATTCATCTAAAGTCTTGGATGATTCTTTGAAGGCCTCATCAGCAATAGAAAAGATGACCTTGAAATTCCAAGCATAGTTGTTTGAAGACCCACTAGTAATAATGATAAACTTTTCTTTGTCTTTTGGTAAAGATACTGGAGAATTTATTCCCTTATGCTTCTCCCTAATCTTGACCACTCCAACACGTCCCCTATTATGACTTCCAATAACCATGATGACACTGCAAACTTCAAACTTGATAAAATCCTTCATCAAAGAGCACCCATTATAAATGTTAAGATAAGATATACCCTTATCTCCAAGGGAAAATAAATCCCACACCTTCATCTTTCTAAATACCCTTGAATATCTTCCACAAATTTTGACTATACCAAAAGATTACCAAAATCTCAAAGATTCCAAACTCATATAAACTCCTTAAATTTTAATCAATGGCACACTCTCTCCATAAAGAAATGACACCTTAATCCCAAGAAGCAATTACCATTGATAACATCTACAAATGCAAAGATCACTACCCTACCCAACAGTGAATCTTTACTTACGCCCTTTAAAGAGTGCCCCCTAGTTTCCATCTCCTTAAAGGTGGAAATCCTATTTCCTTTGGCTCACTACCTATTTTATGTTTCATTAAGGAAATGAGATCCTCCAAGATAGAATTAACTTTTAGCCCTTAGGTGAGTTAATTCTATGGAAGATTTAGTGATATCCTTTATGTGTGTGGATGGGGGTAAATCTTAAACAACACTTTTGGGAGATGAAATAAAATATTGAATGACATCAAATCTATAACCTAAGACCTTATTCATATAGATGAAGCATAGCTCTAACAGAAACATCAATTTTGTGCAAATTGGGTGAGTGGAAGACACTTAAAACTTGCCCCAAAAATTAGTTGCTAAGTGTCTAGAAATGGCAAATGGGTCCTGAGATAGATTTTTGAACTGAATTTTTGAGAGCCTCTGAAGATAGATCTGAGATGCAATTTACCACTGGTTTCACTCGAAAAATGATGGAAAATAAATCCAAGATATTTGTTTCCGTTATCTTGACAACTTTTCTTACAACTTTGACAAATTTTACAATTTCGCACTTTAGAGATCTCCACTCTTCAATTTTTCTTCAACCTAGGACCTACAACACAAACACAAGAGGGAAAATTTGTTTTCTTTTGGTGAATCATGGTTTTCCTTGGTCAAACCCCATTTTCATAATTAAACCTTGAATTTAAATAATGAAATATACAAAGGAATGGTAAATGGACAATGCTATGTTGCAACTCACCAAACCCATGAATAAACCTTTTAAAGGACTACAATTTAGTATATCTTGCATGAAATGGGTTGATTGTTGATGTGATCTTAATTTGATAACTTGAATATTTATTTGAAACTTGAAACCTACATCACAATGTTAGTTCCAAAAACATGCATCATACTTGAGATCTTGAATGCTACAACAAACGCTTGAGAAATATTCCCTTCAGTGCTCTTTATAATATTATTTTCTCATATGAAAGATTCCCTCTTGCTAGATGTTTTGAATTGATAAAGTAACCTTGATTTTATTGATGATTTTCTAATTTCCCAAAAATTAAGCATTACAAGCCGATATTTGAATATGAATCTGGGATCATGAAAATACCACCAAAAACATATTTAAAATTTGAATTTAAAACTTAAAGGAGACCCATTCTCCCAATGGGTGAATGGGTTTCCTAACCTACGTTATCAGTATTTTTGAATTTTGGGGTGTTAATAATGATAAATGCATTAATTAAATCACACTTATCCCTTCGGAAATTATAATTAATTAGCCTTGTAAATGCAAAATTTAGGAAATTAGAGGCATAATTAAGTCCATTTAAATTGAGGGGACCCAAAAAAAGTGTGAAAATGTAAAGGAGTACATTTTTCTACACTACATTTAGCCCCACTTTAGTGAGAGGATGACCAAGTGCATGAAACTCACACTAAAGTAGACAAATATGTGTCAAGATGGGTCCAAGTGCATGAATGTTGATGGGATTGGATGAAAAGGATCAAGGAGGTGGCCAAGCCCCCAACATCTATGATCCCATGCAAACCAACATAAGCACAAAGGGACACACACAAGATGTATGATATGAAGCAGCGAGACAAGATACACAAACATACAATGTCAAAGACTAGAAGGAAAAAAGAAAAAGGGGTGGATTAAGCATTGAATATTTTTCCAACTCGATGTGGATCAAGCCTTTGTTTTTTTTCCAAAAAAATTACAAGTAAAACCCATTGTCTACTATGCAAACAACAATACATGCTCACAAAGACTAGTGAAATCCGTTGTCCACTAGGTGAGCCCTCATAGATGTGGTTGATGGGAAAGTTATGTCAAGTCTACAAGCTCCCATACATAAACCATACCAAATTTTTACCTCCTGATAACTTTGATAAGGTGCCATATAAATGGTCACAAGGCTAGCAAGCTACGTTATGTTAGGCACTCATGAAAAAGGCTCTACTGGAAAGAAAGTTATGTTATGCTTTGTGGCCTTGAAAAAGGTTATACATGCAATGAGATAGGATATTCAAAGGGGTTTTTCTTAGTTCATGAAAGGTCTCACCTTAGGGAACATCATGCTTATGTCTCCAAGAGAGGACTAGTTGAGGATAAAATATTTGCGACTTATGGAATGCAATTTGTAGCATTACCACTAAGAGGAATGGCATATTCCAAGAAAGGTCACAATCTTGAAGGATATCAAACCCAATGTCACCAAGAAGAAGACACATTGCATGAATTGAGAAGACCACACTTTGAATAAAAAGTTCATAATTCCTAATAGATGTATGCTATTATCACTAGGAAGGGAACATGCAAACAATGAATGGGGGACAATATTCCCCTCACTTAAAATGTCAACATACTTGATATGTCGGTATTTTAAATAGAAAGAGAGGAAGAGGTGATCCTTGAAAATAATGCACACCCTGAAAAACTAGTTATCCTTGCCCCCAATCATAGAGATAAAGACAACCACCCATAGACACGCAAAATTGGCATAATGCATTCGATTAGGTCATATTCATCCATTCAGCAAATAAATCAAGTTTTTTTATCAATCTCCTAAAATCATCAATTTAATTTAAATAAATCAAACTTGATCCTATCATCATCCCTTTAATTAAATAAATCAAACATATATTTAATTAAATCCCAAATGCATTTTCCATCCCCTTTTTATTTAAATAAATCCAAATATTCAAGTCAAATGGGTCAAAATCAACTAATCATCATTAAGTTAATCTAATCCTGATTAACCTAATCTAACCACCCATCACATCCTCTAACTTTTCCCACTTGCACAAATAAATCAATTTATTGATTTATTAAAATCCTTATTTTCCATCAACATGGAATCTTTGAGGAATATTCCCTAGAATTTGAATTCAAAAACAAGTGGACATGTACACCCAACAAATAATTTATGAGGCCTTACATGTATCTTACATGTCCCTTGCAAAGGTCAAACTAAGCATTAACTCTCAAATTCAAATTTGAAATCTCCCTCTCTTGGGCACATTGGCCAAAACTTGCACATTCCTCAACCTATGGCAAGTTGACAAGTGGCCTCTTTTCATTGGTTTGTTTTTAGTCCCACATTCATCCATTTGGCCAATCTCTCATCAAGAAAATCTATAAATAGAGGCTTCATCCTTCAACAAATCCTCCACAATCTTATGCAAAGTCACTCTCTTAAACTGAGAACTAATTTTGTCCACCATCATTATCATCTTCAAAGCAATCTCATCATTTAGCTTATCTATCAAGGATTGGGAAAGGGATTCTTTCCATAGAAGCACCAATCCACTATGAGATATGATTTACTTCATGTTTTATTGTATGCTTTCAATTAGTTTATCTAATACTTTTGTTGTTTTGATTGCATGATGAAGCATGTTGATTTATTTCATAGGGATGTTGATAATTTTTTATGTTTTTAAAGTGCTAATCATGCTAATGTATGTGTGTTAGTTTTAGCCATTTGTAGATTTTCACCATCCACAAAATGGCGCTAGAAGGAGGGCTTTCAATTCCATAACTCACCAGTTTTTGTTAACACATTCGACGTTCGTTAACACATACGATGTTGCATTAACATAGGATATTCGTTAACACAGAATATTTGTTAACACATATATGCTTGTTAACGCAGATAGTTTGTTAACACAGAAAATTGGTTAACGCAGACAGTGTGTTAACATAGATAGTTTGTTAACACAAAAAACTGGTTAACGCAGACAGTGTGTTAATGCAGACAATTTGTTAACACAAACAGGCTAGTTAACACATACAGTTTGTTAACGCATGGATCTTGTTAATGCATACATGAATTAAATGATGTTACTGCATTCTCTGACACAGGCATTAGAATTTTTGAATACAGATTCATTTTATTTTTTTAGAGCAGCAATAAATGTGTTACTTTTGTTTTGATTCTAGTATATTAAGATTGACATGTCTTGTGTATACTTTTTACAATACATGCATAAATATTATTTGTAATGTTTGTAGGAAAAAGGTTAAGGTTGACATTTGAATCAAGCGTTGGAAATGAGCGAGAGTGGAGTTGAAGAAAAATTGTGCATTGGAGTTTGAAATTCACATAGCATTTTTAAATGCTTCCATTTCATGCTTAATTTTTTGTTTTAAATCAACTCATCTCTTTTTGGTCTCTTAAAATGAACACTTCAATTTTTCGTTGCAAACGGTTAAAAAGAACATTAGACACTTACTAGCTTCAATTTGGGTTCTAAAAATTGAACAAAAACAACTCACACTTCATCTTGGTGTTTTAAAATGAATTCATCGTTGCTTTGAGGCTAAAACGAACAAGTGTCTAAATTGTGTGATTTTTTCTTTGGTACATTTTGAGTTTGTATCCTCTCCCCTTACGCTTCGTGCGATCTAGGGTGCAAGAGAAACACTCAAAATGCATTTTATTGCTTTGGATCTAAATATCCAAAATCATTAGTCATTTTATTTTTAGAAGTTAATGTTTAAAATAAATGAATCAAATAAACTTGATCCTCATCTGATTTTTCTTCTTTTTTATTGTTTTTTTTTTTCTTATAGGAAAGCGAGGAAGGAAAACGAGGAAGGAAAATGAAGAAAAGCAAAAGGTAAAGGTGAAATCGACATTGGAATCAAGCGTTGGAGTTGACTGAAAACGAAAGCAAAGTTGGAGTTGAAGAATTGAGCATCAAACTTGAAACTCACAAAGCATTTTTTAATGCTTAATGGCTTCCATTTCATGCTTTAATTTTCTATTTTAAGCCAACTAGATCATTGTTTTTTTTCAAAGTTGGATTAAAATTGAACACTAGAAACTAACTACACATTGTTTTTTGGGATAAAATTGAACAAACAAACTTGAAATTTGATTTTTGGTCCTTAAAACGAACTCATCATTGCTTTGAAAGGTTAAAATGAAAATGTGTCTTTTATGTTTCATAATCTCATCTAAAAAGGTGTATGCACTTCTCTCGTGCTTCACAGCGATCTTGAGAATTAAAAGTATTTTTCGTGACATTAAGTTGCATGAAATATTGCCTCCACATTTTCAATTTGGGAACTAAAATTGAACAAAACACTTTGCGAGTGTGAGTTAGGTATATCGCATGTGTTCTCCCTTTGTTTCTAAATGAAGGTTGATCAAACTATGGATGTGCTTGCTCGCTATTGTTTACCTTTAGAGGGGCCTGCCTAAGAGACACATCTGAAAGGATAACTCGAAGGCGACTCCAACCAGTTTTTCATTCAGGCCGGTATATAAATGGATAAGACTAAACTGTCAAGTCCTCATGGTATGTAGGCCTTAGCCATACAGTGTCTTTCAGAATGGGGTACTACCATAAAAAGTATAAGAGCCCCTAGTAGGATTCATTAAAGCCTTTAGTGGCTTGTTGGACACTCACAAGGTGCCATGTCCCTGATGTCCCATCATTAAGAACCTTATTTGTAGCAGCCAACCAATCCATCCAATGAGTTTATCAGAGTGGTGCATTGGAACTTAGATTCCAAGAAGTTACTTGTCATGTCCGATCTTGGTTGAAATATAGAGGTTAGACTTCATTCTTAACATACCTTTATATTTTTTCCTTGGTTGCATGTAAAATCATCTCTTCTACTACAAAGGGCATGAGGCAAGCCCACCAAGAAAAATGTACCAATTGAGCTAGGGTGTTATATTGCTTGTGAGTCAGTTTCAAAACACAGTTCTTTGATCGAAAACATTGGAAAACCAACACTTAACATCATCATCTAAATTTCAAACCCTTTTGGAGACAAATACAATTGACTCAATCCATATGTTATTGCTTTCCCTTGGGATTTACATCCTTAGAGGTTTCTAAACATTAGATTACATCTTGATTTGTCTACTTAAGTAAACAATAGGTAACTCTTGCCTTAAATTTCCTTGGTTTCCACATAATACACTTTGCAGGATAAGGGGAAAGTTGAGACATTAGACATCTAGATTCAAAATCTAATCAAGAGCGTGTTTGTGGTAAAAAGAATCCATTAAGCAAAGATTAAATCAATTGGACCCCACATATGTGCTTGGCATCTTTTGGTCATACGGTTTTCATGCAAACATTGGTCTTTTGATTTTGAATTACTCTTAGAGAAAGGAATGTTCTTCACTACCTTGGTCTCGAAAACAAATCCTTCTTAGGTTCATTTAGGATCAAATAAAACACTTCAACCATCCCAAAAATTTGTCATCCATCTCACCAAACAACTTTAGAGCTTTGAAAACATCATTCTAGACTTGGGTAAATCATCAAAATCAAAATCACCTTGTTTAGTTAAGTGCATGGGAATGTATCCTTTCTCATACATTTAATTGAATTAGCAATCCTTTGAACAAGTTCATCCTAAGATCACATCTAACATCTTAAGGTTTACAAGTCCATTATCCAAATCAAACAATCAAAATCAAACCCTAAGTCTAGCATTGATTCAAAGTCCCTAAACATTCAACTCTCATATCATTCACCCCTTTCATCCTTCATCTCGTCATTGGTCCTAAGAACCTTAGAGGTCACCTTTGCAACAAGGTCAAAACACAAGAGGAACATGGAATATAAACTTGGTCCATACATCATGAGTAATCCAAGTCAACTAAGCTATCAAAGCCTTACAATGTCGATTGATTATCAACACTCACATTTATACAATCCATACATGGGATCATTACCTTCTACAAATGTCAATGGCAGAACAAGTGTGAGTATGCCCAAATCAAAGACTGGAACACATTTCCCAATGGTAGATCTAAATCCAAAACTACAAGTATGTCACCCGAACAATCAATGCATGAGCCTTCAAACAAACAAAGAGAATGTACCAAGTATAAGTTTTCGAAACATGAATCCGGAAAAATTTGGGATAAATATGGTTGCAAATCATATGAATATTGTTCCAAACAAGATGTTAATGACTCCAAGTCAAGGCAATGTGATTCCCAACATCAAAAATCTTCAATTTCAACCTATCATGCCAAATCTAAGTGTCATCCCAAATCAGAACATTGTCCATGATCCTATTCAAAAAACACAAGTATGCATCCCAAATTTGCTTGAACAAAAACCAAATCAACTATATCAAGGGAGTCAAGATCGAAATCAAGATCAAATTTGGTGAGATCAAATCGCTACACTTACCAAAATAGTTGAGTCATTACATCAAAAGACATCTCCACCACCATTACCCATATCAACATCATTCCTTGGTTTAGGGCTTCCCCCTTTACCTAGCACCAATCACTCCATCCAAATCAATCCACCTAACACCAATCAATCCATCACATCAAAACCTTTGAATATACCATCGACATCACACCAACAAATGGTATCTAATCAAATGACAACATCAATCTTGACAAATCAAAATATGGTCTCCCAAGGATCTATCACCTTAGTCATTCTGACCATTCCTATCACCATGATCACTCCAATCACCCCTATCACACCCATCACATCTCAACCCCTCACTACCATGATCGCCCCAAGCGTATCTCAAACACTTGTCACTACATCCAACACAATTCCAAATCCACCACCACTACCACCAAAACCAAACGCAGCAAGACAATATAACATTGCGCTAAAAGCTCACTAGGCTTACCAAAAGGCCATCCAACAATATCTAACCATGCAAAAAGCAAGACAAGCTCAACAAGGGAAACAAGCCTCTCAAGCTGCCCAAGACTCTCAAGCTACCCAATGTACACAAGCACAAACACAAAAAATGATAACTATTGGGGATAACGATGAACATTCAACCATTAGTGATAGCATTAACAATCTCCCCACCGCAATGGCTAAAAGAAATGATCAAGATCAATCCATCACTGAACACCTTGAAGCTATGTCTACTTCATCCAATGATCAAATCAACATATGTCAAAATTCACTTTTCAATCATGATCAAAATCCACCAACAATACTCGACAATGATCCAATTCAAGAAATGTCAACATCATTTGACCCTTTGGTTGAAGAAATTGGAAATACCTCCACCACAATTGTTGAAAACAATGATCAAGATCTCTCCATCGACAAGCACCTTGAGGATGTTTCCACCCCATCCAATGATCAACTCACCATACATCAAGAGCCACTTTTTAGTGATCTCTTTCAAGGAGTGTTAGGATTATTTGATCCTATTGACATAATGCATGATCCACCTATGATCATGTTGAAAATGTCTCTACATTTCCTTATGAGGTAGAAGACATATCTCAAGAATTTATTCCAAAGCATGATCAAAATCTTTCACCAAGGTCTAGCAATGGTCCTTTCCAAGACATATTAACATCCTTCGACCTCATGGTTACAGATACTGAAGGAACCCTGAACTCAACACTTGAGGATATTGAACCACTTACCACATCTAATGAAAACATCCAAGAACCATTTGTAAGAAATCCATCCTTTGAAACTAATCCATGTCAATAACTTGATCCAAAGCATGTCAAAAGAAACTCTGAAATCATTAAAGATCAAGAATTTGTATCTTCAAGACACTACAATAATCTAATGGACACTCTCCTATCTATGCAAGATGATCATATCCATGTAGCACATACTCCCCCATCTACCCATGAGATGCTTTCTGCAGATGGACACATAGATGATCTTCTTTCAGAACAAGATTCCTTTACTCCTGATATTGTTACACAAAAAGAGCAGGTTATTGATTCCTACAGCCAAACAGAGTTGTCAACATTAGAATCAAATATATCCCAAATTCAAACTGAGGACATCAGGTATGTGGATATCCAACATTATTCACTCAAGGAAACAAGTCAGATAGGACAAGATACTTCAAAGTCAGCAAAGCATCCAATCGAAATAACACCATCTCCAGTGGTCATTTATCAAAGATTGCATTCTAAACAAGAGCTCTCAGAACAGGAAGAATCAAAGCATGAAGGTACTACTTCCATAATATTGGGGGCAATGATGTCTCAAGCAAACGTCAACATACGGAGCACGAAGACTCCTTATGATGAAACTGATGTCAATACTACAACCAGCCACATCACAAATCTTCATCCACCCATCACCCCATCCACGAATTGGGACCAACATCAAAGGAAATATTTGAATCAAAGTACGAAGAACGTTATCAAAGAAAAAGAAGCTGAGAAGCATAATGGACAAATCAAATATGCATGGATACCAAAACATACAAAGAAAGATTATCCCTATCAAACTCCATCAATCAAAGAAACTATGGGGAAAAATAAAAAAGGGAAAAGTATCCATCAAGGATGTCCACAAAATCAAAATCATGCTTTTCAAGTAGCGTACAAAGTGTATCAAGCAATTGGTCCTAATTCCATGCACACTTTCATATCCACCCATCATTGCTCATCTTCCCAAGTTTGGAGAGTCAAAGGTTCCAAACTATCAACCAATCCATCTTTTATTCCTAAAAAAACTCCATCCATGCCTCCACACATGATATTCAATTCTCACATCGACCATGTATTGGAAACGACCCTTCATCATAAGAATTCAGAAGGCACTCTATCACGATGTGCGCACAAAGACAAAGTTAACTCCGGTATTGACAAAGCATATCAAGAATCTCAAAAGTTGTATTCAAGTGCACGTATCTTAGCAAAGTAGCTTCTTCAAGCAAGATATCGATGGCACATTATGATAGAGGCATCTACATCAACAACACCTTGTGATTCAACGTGAGCTTAAAATCTTTCAAAAAAATCAAAAAAATCAAAAATTATGAAAATCTAAAAAAAAAATCAGAAAAAGGATTGAAAATAGTAAAGAGAAAAAAATCATCCTCTAGTGAAAACCACTACGGTGGCGCTGTGGGAAAGACCATGATGAAAACCTGGCAAACAGGCGTCATGTGTAGAATTGAGCATCTACATGCGCCAATTCAGATGAAAGCATCTCATCCCATCCATAATGAATCCAACATTCTATCCATCTCAACCATCATAAATCATTCATCCATGAACCATTTATCCAATCCATCATCATCCATCTACATCCATCATCTGAGTTATCTTGATCTTGATAAAAGTTTGGGGAAAACTTTATGCTTGCTTATGGTAAACATCTTGACATGGGTCATTTTCATTGATCCTATCCTACCCAGCATTATCTGAGCCATGAAGCATTATCCAAATCAGCATTCTTTATCCAAACACCTTATCTTATCGCAAGATAATCCATATCCATCCATTCATACACCTATCGAAACATCCATCTATGGCATTCCATACATTGCTAGACACTGGGGGAAAAAGTTTACATCTTGCTTTGAGAATAAATCTTGATCTATATCCTGGAACTTATGTGGCGATTTGAACATTGGCAAACATAATATCAAATTGTTCAAGCATTTTCAATCCAAAATCTGAATCACTAGCCTGTGGCACATTTTGACGAGAAGACATTCCTTATCAGTCGTCATCTTTCATCGAACATCAATCCAAATAATCAATATCAGTCGCATCTAAGTTGCACCTCAAACATCACATCAAATCATTCGAACAACTTTTGTTCCAAACCAAGCTTCAACAATCCTGATCAATCGAATCCAATCAATCCATAATCTTGGGATATCCTTCTCGATCATTTTTTTGCTTAACACTATCCTTGCATTGTTGTGCATCCTCAACAATGTTATCATCATCAATCCTGAACAATCAAATCCTTGCATTGTTGTGCATCCTCAACAATGTTATCATCATCAATCCTGACCAATCAAATCCTTCCATTGTTGTGTCTCCTCAACAATGTTATCATCATCATCAATCCATCGACCCAATCGATCAACCTTAGCTTGGTTTTCAACAAAATCCCAAAACGGAGCACTGATAGCATTAGACATCTCTATATCCAAATAGTCAAAATCATGCAAAAATCCAAAAACACTCAAAAAGTCAGAAAAACATCAAAAACATGGTATCCGAACTACGTCATATCTGAGCTTAAACGTATGCAAGGCTAATCTTTGATCAGCCCCCAAGACATCAAAATCCAAAAACATCCAAAATCGCATCAAAATCCAAAAACATTCATAAAATCTTAGAAAACCCCAAAACGTTCAAAAAAATCAAAAAATCAAAACATTTGTAAAATCTTGAAAACACCAAAAAAAATAGCCTCAAAACATTCCAAAAACGTCAAAAACATCCAAATATTTGAAAAAAATCCATCCATCACATTTCCTTTTCACTCGAAATAATCAATCATCCACAATAAATTGATCATCACCTTCATCCTTTGGCAACACAAACAGAAACAATCATAGCAATCAGCAAAAGCAAGCTTCAATCGTAAAATGAAAAGCAAACAACAAACCTTTAAAACAAAATCAAACTCTTGATCTTTTTCATACATGTCAATCAACTTTATATCAACAGCCTATCAATCAACTTATCAAACCATCATCATCCTTTACAATGCATGTCCTAGGATATATCGTTCTGACAATGGGCATCATTTTGGATATCACCTTGGATTCTTATCCTATCAAAACACATCCCTTTGGCTGAAGGTATGAAGAACATTGGCTTGTTTGTATACTTGATCTTTTCTTTTGATTTATCTTATTGTTCTCATTTCAAGAACCTCTCGATGATATCCAAACGAAGGATTTAGAGAGATAGGAATGGGGCAACGATCATTATCTTTTTGTCTATTGTACTTGTTGGAAGTTCTTGTAAAATAACTTGGTGAATACTTACTTTGTTAGGTACGTCCTAGCAAGGTTTTTGTATGTCAAGTGTGAACAAGAAAACTCCTATCTTCTTGTCGAGTCAAAGTCCATCGCACTAGGTACAACGCCATCCTAGTTCTTTATACCTTGATGTATTGTATCTATTTGTGCTATCAAACATAAGGTAAGTAGCCCTTTTAAAATCCCAATCCTTGATAAGAAAATCATCATCCATCTATCATCATCATCATCATCATCATCTCTAATAAAGTATCGTCAGATCATGAACTTGTGGGATCCTCTTGTCATCACATCATGAATAGTTAATCATCATCACCAATGCATCTATCATGCATCCATCTTGCATACACAAACTGTCAGCATACCACATATCATTCATATCATACATAATAGGAAACATCGATCATTTCACATGCATTGCATTTGCATCATCATCATAATATAGATCTGTTAGTCTAAGCATCTCATAAATCATCCATTGCATAATCACAACATTTCACATCATCCATCTCATACATCAAATCATCATTTAAGTTGTTTAAGATAATATAGATTTGTTATTCTAAGCATCTTAAAATCATCTCATTTGCATCATCATCATCATAACCATCCATCTTGAACCTCTTTATCGCGAGATCAACCCTCAAATCGAATCTTCTCGCTCGATCTCTCGAGGGGGCAATGTATCAGTGTACTTCTTTCCGCTGGAGCATATGAAAAAATCATAAAAAAATTGAATTTCAATCGCGGCAAGTTTATTCTTTGAACCAATGCAACAAGTACATTGCTTCAAAGAGGGGCAAAATCTAGACACACAAAATTGGCATAATGCATTCGATTAGGTCATATTCATGCATTCAGCAAATAAATCAAGTTTATTTATCAATCTCCTAAAGTCATCAATTTAATTTAAATAAATCAAACTTGATCCTATCATCATCCCTTTAATTAAATAAATCAAACATCTATTTAATTAAATCCCAAATGCTTTTTCCATCCCCTTTTGATTTAAATAAATCCAAATATTCAAGTCAAATGGGTCAAAATCAACTAATCATCATTAAGTTAATCTAATCCTGATTAACCTAGCCTAGCCACCCATCACATCCTCTAGCTTTTCCCACTTGCACAAATAAATCAATTTATTGATTTGTTAAAATTATTATTTTCCATTAACATGGCATCGTTGAGGAATATTCCCTAGAATTTGAATTCAAAAACAAGTGGACATGTACACCCAACAAAGAATTTATGAGGCCTTACATGTCTCTTACATGTCCCTTGCAAAGGTCAAACTAAGCATTAACTCTCAAATTCAAATTTGAAATCTCCCTCTTGGGCACAATGGCCAAAACTTGCACATTCCTCAACCTATGGAAAGTTGGCAAGTGGCCTCTTTTCGTTGGTTTGTTTTTAGTCCCACATTCATCCATTTGGCCAATCTCTCATCAAGAAAATCTATAAATAGAGGCTTCATCCTTCAACAAATCCTCCACAATCTTATGCAAAGTCACTCTCTTAAACTAAGAACTGATTTTTTCCACCATCATTATCATCTTCAAAGCAATTTCATCATTTAGCTTATCTATCAAGGATTGGGAAAGGGCTTCTTTCCATAGAAGCGCCAATCCACTATGAGATATGATTTACTTCATGTTTTATTGTATGCTTTCAATTAGTTTATCTAATACTTTTGTTGTTTTGATTGCATGATGAAGCATGTTGATTTATTTCATAGGGATGTTGATAATTTTCTATGTTTTTAAAGTGCTAATCATGCTAATGTATGTGTGTTAGTTTTAGCCATTTGAAGATTTTCACCATCCACACCACCAAGAACTATCATGTTTCTGCCAAGAGAGATATAGTTTCACCTAATATTGTACCGCCATGAATGGCAATGAGAAAGACACATAAAGCTACCAATGCCACATAGTGATGAGCAACATGATAGGATGAAAAATAGTATTAATTATAGGAAATAGGTCCATCAACACAAGGAAGAGCACCATAATCCTTAAGATGTTTAATTGTATCACTCAAATCCTCACATTCATTAGTAGAATGACCATGAACTCTATGATATGCACAAAATGAACTTTTGTTGTTAAATTTATTTCATGTTCTTGGAGGGAGAGATATCAAGTCATCTTGGAGAAGTCTCGACAAGGTACTCTCTTGATCAATAGTAGAGGATGTTCCTTTCTTTTGTGATAAAGTTATCTCTTGCTTAGTACAAGGTGTCATACATACACAATACTCTTTAGATTGTGATATTTTGTACTCTCCCTTAAAGGAGGGTGTAAAATCTAATGAACCCCATCATTACTAAGACATGTGTTTGAAGATGTCTTGGGAGTGTTTTGTATGATGACATTGATATTAAGTGAATATTTCTTTGATTCTTTCATTTATTTTGAAGGACAATAACTAGGAAAACTAGTTATTTCTATCAGTTCAGGATGCACCAAGGTTAAGATTATCTTAGAAGAACCTTTTGTAATAGTGTTGGTATTGAGTGAAGGATTTTTTAATGCTTTTGTTTCTTTCAAGGGACAATAACCAATACCATTAGTGGTTTCTTGTGTGTTAGGCTCTATAGGGACATGGATACCTTGTTCTCTAGCACCACATCCTTTTCCACTATAACCAAGTTGTTTCAAAATTCCGTAACCTCTTCCATAAAATTTTTCCATTTCTTTTGGATTTGGTGGTTTTTCATAATCAACTTCATCAAAGTTCCTTGTGTAATTTGATTCTTATTCTAAAGTGTTTGAAGTGGATTCTTTTGAAGGTTCTTCCAAATTTTGTGTTGAAATTATCATTGGTTCTTTTCTCTTTTTATACTCTTTTGTTACGATCTTGTATTCTACCATGAATGTAGGTGTAAAATATAAGGAACCCCAATCACCATCCAATAGGTTTGTGAATTTTTCAATATTGTTCTCTTTTTCTTCCTCTTGCACAGGTTCTACTTTTGAAGTTGGTATCAATGTTTTCAAAGGACTTACCTTGTCTTTCTCAATGTGCAAACTATTTTTGAGTTCAAGGATAGCCTTGATTGTGTACACTTTATTGTTGTAAACATACTTCATTACATGATGAAAAGTTAAAGTCATAGCATACATTTTGTGAATCCATGGTCTTCCCAATGAAGATTATATGATATATCTTGAGGCATAAAATGATCAAGAGTTTGCAATGTGGCCTTTCCAACTGTAATAGGTAATGTGTTCACACCGAGCAGTTGTTTTCCTACATTATCAAATCCACGGATAGATAAATAGTCTAGTTGTATTTGGTTTTTTTCTACTCCAAGTCTATCCAAAAGGTTTATGCTACACACGTTAAGGGCTGAGCCATTTTCAACAAGGGTTCACTTTAACCCACATCTATTAATGATAGCCACTATCATGAAAGCTTCATTATTTTTTTGCACTTCCAAAGGAGGTAGCTCACTTTGGTGAAAAAAAATGTCTACATTAACTAAATTCATTCCTTTAATTAGGGATTCTACATCATTTGGTTGCATATTAGGAGGGATAGGAAATTTTTGTAAAGAAATTTGAAGTAAGTTATGATAATTAGGTGATGCTTTAATAAGGTCCCATAAGGATATCTTAGCGGGAGTGTTTTTAATTTTTTCAACAATATCATACTCCTTTCCACTATGTAAAGGAAAACTAGGATCACTAGGAAAGATAGGATGAGGCAATGGTAATGAAGTAGGAATGGTTTGTGGTTTCCTACTATTCCTTGTATTATATGTGTGAGCAATGGTATTGTAACTCAGTTGTTGTGAAACATTGTTACTATCAAGTTGCATTATAAAATTTCTGATATATCCTGGGGATAATGGTTGCTTTTTAGGTGGTCCTATGATAAGAATAATTTTTTTTGAGCTTGAGGTTGATGTGAGGGTGGGTAGATGGTAATAAGTGGCTTAGGAGATGACTTGGGAGGTCCAATAATTAGAGGAATTTTACAAGAGGTCTAAGAATAAGAGGACTCAAGGGAGATCTAATGTTCATAACCTCGAAATACTTATCCTTTTTTTGATGATCTTTTAGTGAGGTGAAATATAATTACTTTTTATCATATTCATCTAAGGAATCCACATTACTATTGTTTGAAATACATGTATCAATTCTATCATTTTCTTGCACCATGATATCTTCCCTAGGAGGAGAGCCTTTAGGAGAAGAGAAAATAAGATGTTCATCACATTCCATGGTTAGATTTTGTAAGATAACTTCACAAGTAGGGGAGGCATAAAGAGAAGAATAACTATGATTTTCTTGCTTATCAATGATTGGATCCTTTTGTTCAATTATATCTTCCCAAGTGGGAGAAGTATTAGGAGAGGGAGAAAAAATATTCTCATAACTCTCAATGAGTGTATCTTCTAACACCAAACTATTTTCTTCAAAAATAGGAGAGATATTAGGAAAAGAACAAATATTATTGTCATGGTTATATCTATGATTACATCCCCTTGTCCTATAATGTCTTCCCAAGTAGGAGAGGTAGGGGAAGAGAAACAAATAGTATTGTCATGGCTCTCAGTCATTGGATCTCCTAACACCAAAATATCCTCTTCATAAATAGGAGATATTTTGGTAGAAAAACAAATGTGATTATCATGATTGTCCATGATTTAATCCTCTTTCACTAAAGCATTCTCACAAGAAGGAGAGGTGTTGGAAGATGAATGGAAACTAGGTAAAGTGATGTTAAGAAATGTGTCAATGATCTAGTCTTCTTGTGTCATAATATCTTCCCAAGTGGTAGAAGGAGATGGAAAAATAAGAATTTCATGTTTCTTAATGATTGTATCTTATTTCACCAAGATACCTTCATCACCAATAGGAGAGGTATCAGGAGAAGAAAAATTATGAAAAAGACAACCAGATAAAACACTAGTGACTATCTCTCATAAAAAAACTATTTAAATTCCTCTTCCACTTCTCTCTACGTGAAATATTTCTCATCTAAAATACTAAATAAGTTTAGGAGTATTGAAGAAAAAATTTATGTTATTTTCATTAATATATTTTCCTAAAGCAAGAAAAAAAACCAAATATTTCTTAAAATTGACTACCTCACATATTTTAGCAACCCCCATCAAAGAAGTATCATTGAAAAACTATATGTGTGACTACAAAGCTGAATTTTGATTCCAAGAACAACCTTAGATGTACAAATAATGAGTCTTTGGTTGTTTAATATTCTAACTAAAATTTCATCATCAAGATGAAAATATAAGGATAAATAGGATATCCTTGATGAATTGCCATAGAGTAAAGAGGAGATGGAATATATTAATAAGAATAGAAAAGGAAAGAAAATCCACACAACTTATAGCCCAATCAATCCCCTCCACAAAATCCAAAAGTAGATAAGATATCTTAGAGGAAAAATAGTCTCACCCTATCATAAGCCTTATACATATCCAATTTAATAAGCATATCTTTATCCCTAGATTTGGACATAGAGTGAATTCCCTCTGCAACAATAGTAATATCATCTAATATTTTACATCCTTTCATAAATCCACCCTACATAGAAGAGATAATAGAAGGAAATATCTTCTTCAATTAATCAGCAATAATTATTTTAATAATATTATAAGTAACATTGCAAACGGAAATAAGATGAAATAATTCAAAAGAGTTAGTTCCTTCATTTTGAGAGATTAAAGCCAAATATATTTAAGAAAATTATTATTAGTTTGAGATTTCATAACAACATCCAAAGGTGAAACATTAGAATATCTTAAAATTACTAAAAATTCAATAGGAAATCCATCAAGTCTAGAGGATGTACATTTTTTCATATAAAATGCTACCTTGTCTAACTATCCAATAGAAACTTCCCCCACAAGAAAATTGTCCATATATTTAAAAACAAAAGTAAGAATAAAATTCAAAATAATTTTTTGTTCGTTCCATAGTCCTAGGTCCATTTTTCTCAAACATGAAATAAAAATTCGTGACAACTTAGAAATATCTTGAAAATAAGAAATATGAGTGCCTTGGGAAGATATAATTATAGATAAAAGGACATTAACAAATTTATCCTTTCTTTAAAAAAATTATGGAAAAATGTAGTATTCTTATCTCCCTCTTGAAGCCGATCAATACAAGATTTATATTTCCATAAAATATTCTCACAAATTTCCCATTCATTAATTATTTTAGAGCATAAAGATTCCTCAATAATCCAATCCAAATTCATACAAAATTATTTGATTTAGAAAGTAATACAATCTAGCCTTTTCTATCCTTGGGAATTTTTCCATTAGATATTACATAAATAATTTTTATACCACTTCTTAAACTTAGACTTAACCATATGAAATTATTTTGAAGAAAAAATATATGGTTGTACCAAATAAAAGCTTAACCTTTAACCACCAAATATCCATGTGGTCATGACTCAGATTGGTGTAAATAGGTATTTTACCTAACTAGTTTATTAGTGGGTCCCATTTACATGTTGAGTCCACTTAGGTCCTAGGAATATTTCTAGAAGTCTTAGTTGTCATGTTTAGATCATATCTTATCCTAGATAATTTAATATTTTTTTGAGTTAGTTGTCTCATGTTATAAGATTAAGACTATAGTATAGAAAATTGTATCCCTTTACATTTTCACGCTTTTTTGGGACCTTCTAATTAAATTCGACTTAATTAGGCCTTAATAAGCCCTATTATTCATCTACAAGCCTAATAAATTACATTTTTCCAAGGGGAATTGTTATGCCTTGCATAACCACCCCATTTTTATTTTATTTTGGAACAAAATGGGTCCCCCTTTTTGTTTTTATTTTTGGTTGTCTGTTGCATCTTAGGAGTTCTTTGTTTTTGCTCCTAATTTTGTCTTTTGTTTTAGTGGAGCCGGGTCCAAAACCGAATCTAGACATGGAACTATTTCAACATTTCTACTTCGGATATGGTTCTGACTTCGACTCCGCCTTATTTTTTTGTTTTGTTGGTTGTTTTTTACTAACTCTTGGGTTGGTCTATCTTGTTTGTTGGTTGTTTCCTTGTGTTGTGTTTGTTTTCTCTCGCGGGATCAGAACCGGGATTGGAACTCAAATGGGATGTTTTCAAAATTTCTATTCCTTGTTTCCATCCTGACTTCGATTCCGCTCTCTTTTCCTTCTCGCTCTATGGTGTTTGGGTTGGGTCCGGTGTTCGCTCTGGTCCCACTTCCATTTTTCTTGTGTTGTTCCTTGCTTTTTTTGGGACCGGATCCAGAATCAGAATGGAACTTTGAACTTTGCAAAAGTTCCATTTCGGTTTTGTCTCTGCTCCCGCCTCCGTTTGTTGTTTTTGGTCGGTTCTTTTGTTGGAGGCGGAACCAGGATGGGAAGTGAAATATGGAACTTTTGTTAATTTCTCTATCTTGTTTCTGACTCGGCTCCAACTCCACCCTACCTTATGATGTTTCGTTGACCTGACTTAACTATCTGACCACATCGTTTGCTTTGCCCCCAATCAACCACATTTATGGCATTAAATCTAGCCTGTTCGCACGCGCGAATTGTTGATTAAAGGTGTAATTATGCTTAAACAACCTCATTATTATTATTCTATGAAGTGTTTGAGAAAATTACAGCCAGGAAACTCTTCAAAGAATTGATTTGATCGTGGGGGTGAATTGCGGAGTAAATCTTGGCAAATTTCCGTTTAGTCCTAAGGAGCATTTTCGAGGTAGGTTTCTTTTGCTTTTCTTTCTTGCATTTGTTCTTCCGCTTGTGTCATTTTGCGTATTCGCAAGAGGGTTCTTCCTGTGAATTTCTTCGCTTGGTTGGTGTTGGTTTCTGTTCTTTTTGTTTGTGTTTGGTTCTTTCCTTCTTTTCCATCCCATTTTATTTCATTGGGTTGGTCTTTTTATCGTTGTCTTTCTTGTTTTTGTCATTTGTTCTGTTGTCGCTTTGGTGACAGGGTTTGTTTGTCGTGCTCTAGTTTTGACTAGGGTTGTGATTTTGAAGGGGTTTCCTTGCTTAGCTAAATTTTTTCCATTTTGAAACCCTATTTTGATTTTATCACTTTGGTTTCGGGTTCTTCATACCGATTTCTCATTGTGCCCTAGTTTCTGGAAATAGGGTAGCGGGCGAGTTAAGGTTTCACAGTTTAGGTTGTTCTTGGTTTAATGACTTCTGTACGGAGGAGTTGTTGGTAGTCTAAATTACACTATTTCTAGTTTCCGTTGGGACCCATATGACCTAGGGTTTGTTATCCATGTGACCACCCTGTTTTAAAATGCTTTTCATTGGCTGATTTTATTCTACTCTCCTCATTATTATGGTGATTATCTTTAGTCTTGGTCGGAACCGTATCCGGGGAGGAAGTTGAACTTGTTGGTTAACTTTTGCTTCTGATCCAATTCCCGTTCCCGTTCTACTTTTGACTTTGTATTTAATCCACTCTAGTTGCTTATTTTGACTAATTTATGTACTCTTGATCGGAATTGGATCTGGGGAGGAAGTTGAACTTGGAAGCTAATTTTTGTTTCTAGTCCGGTTCCTGATCTGGCCCTGCCTCTGAAGGCAAGGTTTTGGTCTAATTCCCATCCCACCCCCAACTATGTTCTGGTTCAGTTCCCATTCCGGTCCCGCCTCCGATAAAGGAAGAGTTTGACCAAGTATTATCTTAGAAGGATGGAGCAATGATTATATGATTGGCTAACTTAGATGCTTTTTTCGTCTAATATAGGGAATTGTTGCAAGTATTAGGAGATGTTGGGAGTACCAGATGAGGCCTCTCAAAGGAGCCAACCAGGGGAAACTTCATGGTAGGGATCTAGGCCAAAGAAGATCAAAGTGGAACAACTCCCATATACCTTGAGATGTAAGCATAGGGAGGCCGTCCTCACAGCTAGCAAAATTGATTCTGATTGGACTGACATCACTGACACCAATTTGGGTCCTTTCAACTATGAAGAATTGCTTGAGGATACTTTCACTGAGGAGCAGGTCACACCAAGGATAGAAAGGATTGTTCAATCTGGGTTGGCACATGTTGCACTCTTCCCTCTATCTGTTCCATGCCCGGAGTTGATTCTTGCAACAGTTGGAGCATATAACCCTACTACTAGGCAGTGTGTGGATGTGAAGGGCAATGTCATTACTGACTTCACACACCCAATGATCAAATTATTGTTTCATATGCCTGATCCCAAGAATCCTAGACAACTAAATGAGGTAGAGGCTCTAAAGCTTTAGAGTGATAACAAGGAGAGAAATAGACTCTACATGAATAAGACTTGGATGAGAGTGGAGAAGAAATCTCTGACCAAGCTTCCAGACCAGCCTAAGAGGGTGGATTTTAGTAAAGAAATTGGAGATATAATCATGTTCTTGTCTAGGGTGTTTGGGAAGAGGGATGCTTCACTATTTAAGGAATGGATGTTTCCTTTTATCCAAGCTATTTTGGATGGGAGGCAACAATTTGATTGGTCAATGATAGTGTCTGATAGCATTCACAATTAGATGATAAGGGTGAGAGAAACCATGTGTTTCTTTATGACCTCCTATGTGGTCTATGCAGCTGCCCAAGTGGGGATCTTTCCTGTATTTTGAACAGTGGGTATATTGGGAGAAGCCCAAGGACAAAAGAAGGTGTGGGAGAATTATAACAACTCACCTTGTAGGCATTTGAGCAATATTATAGAAGGGTAAATGATGCCTTTCTTTATGTCAATATCAATAAACTTAATGGTGATGTTGGGTATAGACTTAGCAGGGAGGCAATGGCTTTTGTGAATGAATGGGGACATTGGTTTATCCAATACCCCACATTCACTTACTTTAGGTTAGCAGGCTTCGATGGTCATCCCCATTTGCTACCAAAGTGTTGTGGTGATAGAATCATCTTAATGCAATTTATTTATCAAGCCTTGGCTGTAAACCTCCAGTTTAGCAAAAAACATAAGACTAGGTGCCATAAGTTTCCAATGAAGCTAGGAGCCTTTTGCTGTCCACACATTCAGGCAGATAAGATTGTTTGTGATGAATTAATTTATCTGAGGTTGGGATTGTACACTACTAGGAAATACTATGATCCCAAGCACAAGATGAGGGCCTTGCTCCCCAATGTCTTTGAGAAGCACTTCAATATATTGGAAGATTTTTGGGAGGACTTGCAGGATGATTATGATCTTAGGAAGAAGAATTATGAAAGGATAGCTATCCCACTCATGATTGAGTTTGGGATAAAGGAAGATATTCCTGATACATTATCTAATGATGGGATAGTTTTGGATCCTGGATATGATGCAAATAATATTGGAACTAAGGATCTTGATCCAATTGATTGGAGTACAGATGAGACAATTGATATAATGTAGATTGCTAGTCCAGTGCTCGATAGGAGTATCCAATCGATAAGTTTAAGGGTTAATTAGACCGAGGCATCATCATCCAAGAAGAGGAAGGCTGGTACCACCCATGGGTACAAAAGGGTAAAAAGAAGGGTGGCACCTAAGGAACCCTTAGAGTTTTTACCTTCTAAGCAGCAAGAAGATGAGGTGGTTCCTCAAGACCTTTCAGAAGTGCATGAAGATGAAACAACTGCGGAGGGAGCTATTTCTACATTTGCTGCAAAAGAGGTACCTACTCAGCCCTTTGATGCATAGGAGTTAGGTCATGAATCACCAATGGGAGCTCTTCATGGCGAAGTAGAAGCCTTCAGGAAAATGGAGGATGAGGTGGAGATACATAATATAGAAACAGATTCAGAAAAGACTCCCTCAGATAAAGAGCATCATGTATCAACATCTTTGGATATGACAGATGATGCAAGTACTGAACACATGTCGACTGAAGAGGATCAGTGGAAACTCTTTGAGGAGGAAAAAAGAGAAGCCGATGCTAAAGCACAAGCTGAGGCATCAGCTAAGCTACAAGAAGAAGGGGCCAAAGCACAATCTTAGTTGGCGGCCAAGCAAAAGGAGTTAGAAGATAAAGTGAAAGCCGATGAGTTAGCTCAACAGTAACAATAAAAGGAGCAAGAACTCAAACTTCAAGAAGAAAGGGATAGGTTGGTATTGCAGCAGAAAATTCATGATCTTGAAGAGGAAAAAGCTCAGCAAAGAAGAGAAAAGGAAGCTATTGAAGCTAAACTCAAGGAACAAGAGGAGGCCTATAGAAAGAGGGAAGAGTAAGAATGCTTGAAAAGGGAAAAGGAGGCTGTTGAGATGGCTGAACATGGAAAGAAATCCAAGGAACCATGGGATTATGTTGAAACATTGAAAAAGAAGCGAGATGAGATGTTAGAAAAGAAGAAAGAAGAAGAAGAATGCTTAAAGAAGGAGTTATAGGCTAAGAGGCTACAAGATCAGGAGGATAAAGAGGAAGCAGAAAAGATGGCACAAGAAACGGAGCAAAGTGATCAACAAAATGTGTAGGAGGTTGATTCTCAACCAAAGCTTACATTGTTGCAACCCCTGTCTTCCACCATTGATGCTTCCTCTTCAGCCCAGGCAACCACTACCCCTATTGCTCCTACTTGGCTAAAATTGGATTTGGAGAGAAAACAATTTGTTCAACCACAACCATTGAACTAGGAAGAAATGATGAAAGAAATTGGGAAAGAGAAGACAAAGAAGAAGTCCTGGGTTCTTCACTCCACTAGGCTCACTAAGGCTGGGGAGATCATTGCTGAATGTGCCATTCCTATAATGGAGAAGAACCGTGATGACATGCAAATAACTAATTATCAGTTGGGAGCGGTAAATTTGGGAAAGCCTACAAGAAATCAACAGATAATTTTGATTGATATTGTGGCCTCTTCAACCAAAACTCAGATGATCAAGGACAAGCAAAGAAAAGATGAGCTTAAGGCTCAATTGGATCAGCTTCATGGTTTCTTGAAGGATGTTTCTAGTCCCATTTCTCAACAGGATATGCCTCCTGAATCCCTAGTCTTGTTAACAAAGAAGGAAGCTGATGATTTGATTAAGATGAAAAGCAAGGTGGGGGTGATGGATAAATGGTTGGATAAGCTCAATCGGGAGGTTGATGATATTCTTGTTGAGGCTCTAAGATTCATAAAGCTGCTCTCGAGTTAGCAGAAGATCTAGACTGGAAAGGTAAGGATTTGGACAAGCAAGATGGTGAATACAATGAATATGTTAAAAGGATGAAGGATATCAGTAAAGTGCCCAAATCCACCTTGTTAGAATATTCAATTCTTGAGCAAGGTAACGAAGAATTTCTGGAGAAGACTATGAGTATCATAAGATACAAATCTAGAGATATACATGGACAGCAGGAAGAAGTATGAGAAATGAGCAAGGACTTGCATCAACAAATGGTTGAGTTAGAGGCAGTTGTATCCATTATAATCAACATAGATTCCTCAAACAAAGAAGGCCTATCTTTGGATAAACTAAGGGAGAAATGGAGGGGCAGGTTTGAGGAAATCATGTAAAAGGGAGATGATGGGGAGAGTTTATTACTAGATTAGTTTATGGATATCTGGGAAGAAGTAGGAACTACCAGAAAGGAGTTAATCAAGCTAAAGGAGACACAAATTTTGGTTTTTGCAGAGTTTGAAAGAATCAAATTTGAAGGTGACTGGTTGGATGGCCCAGATTTGGATACTCTTCAGGAGATATTCTCCAATTACAATGAGTATATTCAGGAGCATTCAATGCAAAAGTGATTAACTCTTGGTGTCATACTCCATTTTCTCTTCTCCTCTTTCTGTGGATGTTGACATAAGCTCTACTCTAAGTCCGATCCATGTGCTTCATCTTCCTCTTGAAGTATCAAATTCTCCTTCTTACAATGATGTAATTAGCCTTGAAAAGGGGTTCTTAGGTCTACTTCTATGTTCAGTTCTGACTCCATGAATTGTGGATCTGGATTAATGATTGAGAAATTCATGCATGTGGCACTCTATATGTACTATTAGAATCTACTTTGTAAAGGTTGTAAAATTGAAGAAAGATCAGCCACCTGAGAATAGAAGATAAAAAACTAGATCTAGGATTTTCAATTTTTTAGAAAGATACTCTGAACCGTTTAGTAAAAAAAACTCGATTTTAAAAGTTCTCATATGCTTTTCATGTCAAGACTTTTAAAGTTTGGATCCATTTTTGGATAAGGTTAATGATATATGATTAATCCATACGCCAGTGTTTTTCTATGCTTAATTGTTCTTTATTTGATGAAAATCAATAGAAGGAACTGGATTCAAGGTCATATCATTAGATTATCTGTGAATTAGATTGTTATGGTATTTCATTTGATCTGTGTTTTGAATGATGAGTGAATGATTTGTTAGAAGTAAGGTTAGTGAATGATGATGATATCTGAATTAGTATTATGGATGTATGCAATAGCGTAGTTGATTATATGGATTACATCTTGCTGTAGTTGTGGTTAAGTAGAATGAACACTCATTGTTGATCTACATGTATGGATACATAAGGATTTTATTCATGTTTCTCTGATTTAAAGCTCTGTTTCATCTTTTTCTTTTGTTTAAAACCCCCAAATGTAGAATACCTGATGTTATGCATTCTTGTTCTTTATTACCAGCAAAGGCCCCTTGAACATTACAATCACATTGACCATTGAGCAATATCAGCACAGTTGAGAACCAACTACCAAGACCTTGGGAGTTAGATTGCTATATGTTGTCTTTCTCTTTTAGGAGAAATAGAATAGTAATATTTTGTTTAATGTTGTTGTGCTATTTTGACCATCAACAGGAATCCTAACAATAATTAATGCTAATACATAACACTTTACCTTGAGCAATGTGTGTTCCATGAATAGGTACATAGGACCCATTCATCCATGGGAAAATGGGTCATCCCTAGGACTTTGAACCTAAATTTAAAATATGTTTTTGGCGATATTTTAAGGTCCCTGAATCCATATTTCAATGTTGTCTTGTAATATTTGAATTTTGGAAAATTAAGGATACATACCTATAAATACAAGGCTATTTTATCATTCAAATCCTAGAATTTTAAGAGAAGCAAGCTAGAATTTTGATGAGAGCATTCCTAAAGCTAATATTGTGATCAAGAGCATTCCAGATCAGATTTATCAAGAATTTTGATACAACAATCAAGATCTAATCATCATGCCAAAGTCTTCTTGCATCATGTGTGTTTTTGGAGCTAACATTGTGATGTAGGTTTCAAAGATTCAATCCAAGTATTCAAGTCATATTTCAAGCATCGAGATCCACATCCATTGAAGCCATTTCATGTAAGTTATAGATTTCCAAAGGTTTATTCAAGGGTTTGTTGAGTTGCAACACAACATTGTTCATTCATCATTCCTTCTTTTATCATTATTTCAATTCAAGGTTTAATTACCAAAGCGTAGTTTGACCAAGGAAAACCCCCATTCACCAAAAACTAATAACTTTTCCCTCTTATGTTTGTGTTACAAATTTAGGTTGAAGAAGGATTGAAGACCTCTTGAAGAGAAAGATTGGAAAAGTTGTCAAAGTTGTTGTCAAACCACATAATCTCACCTATAGATTTAATTTACAACTTTCCAACATTGAAACTCGGATCAAACAAAAGCTACAGACTGGTATCAGAGGCTCCTAGAAGTTGTCTAAAAACCCTGAAAAAAGACCCATTTTCCAATGGGAAAATGAATCCTGGTTTGCCTCCTAAAACTGCCTTTTGGTGATAGGTACACATTACTCAGACCTCCTCATATCTATGGAAATTTTGTTGTTTTTGTCTGTCATATGATTTATATTGTTGTTGCAAGTTTGAATTGGCATAATTAGGTTGATTTTCTATTTTTTAGTTTTTCTCCCAAAAGTGTTGTTCAGTCTTGTACCACTCATCCTCAAGCATAAGGAAATCAACATATTCTCGCATTGAGTTGATTCACCTAAGGGTTGTTAGTCAATTCTTTGTGGGGATCTCATTTCCTAATGAAAATAGGAAGTAGGGTCCATCATACCCCCTTGTTATCATTTCATATTGGTAACCCTATTTTTTTTTTTTTCATTTTGGTAAACCAACTTATGAGCATCATAATTTTCTGATTTTGGAGTCCATTACAACCCTAGATTTTGGATTTGTATTACTTTGCATTTCATTTCATTTCTTTTCATCTCATCTAGGGTTGTTTTCTTACATTAGTTTTCATCTCATTAACGTTTTAGGTTTGCATTTTTGCATTCTTTAAAATCTAGAAAATTCAAAAATCTCAGTAATTTTGCATAGTGTTTACATAACATTGCATGATCAGTCATTTACATCAGAAATTTGAATCAAAATTACATCTCAAACTAGGTTTTTTTTCTTGTCTTTTAGCATTATTTCGCACTTACATTTAGATATGATTTTCCAAAAATCTGAAAATATAATTACCTGTTCGCAACCAGAATCTGAAAAACATAAACACAAACTCAGAAATCTGTAAAATATTTTTTTTTAACCCTGAAGCAAGACCCATTCGCCCATGGGTGAATGAGTTCCTGATCATGGATTTTTCTGCATTTCTGAGCATCAAAAACCTTCTTTCTGCATTTTGTTTCCTATTTTATTTTCCAAAATTTATGTTTGTTGAAATCATCCACATTAAGGTTAACTTGTCAAATTCAGTTCATTGTTTGAATTCAAAATTGCATTTCAAAAAGACATCATTTTGAAGTTTTTGCATAGTATAATCAATAAATTATCTTGCTTCAAATATGAAAAATTGTAATCTCTTTGTATTTCAACTCATTCTTGCATAATAGACATGTTTATTGGCAATATATGGAAGTCCTTAATGTCTTTAGTTGATGTCTCAAGTTGTGTGTTTGGTAATGATCCTAATGCAATAGAACCTAATCATTCTCAATCAATCCCTAATAAATTTCCTCATGAAGTTGACATCTTCTAGGTGAAGATGATAATATCATGCATGAATTCATAAGCAATTTCCTTGAAAACCTTGAGAACAATGCATCATTTTTCCCCTCCATACAACAACCAACACCTCCTATTATTCCACCACTAGAGATTTGTGGTCTTTTATATCCTAAGATTGAATCACAAACCAAGCCTAAACCTCCAACCATGAGTGAACCTACTCTCTCTAACTAGGTGCATACTCATCTATCCTACACTAATAAAGTCACCAACACACCCATCAACCTAGAGGAGACTTATGGCCAGGGCTTTAAGATCCTAACCAAATAAGGATGTGACACAACAAATGAACATGAGATTCATAAGTTTTTAGAAAAAATTATAATTGAAGATACCAAAAGACTAAGATATCAAGATCCTCCTCCATCCGCATCTTCTAAGGAAACAAGTGTCCTCTTTCATAATGAACAAATCCCTCACAAGGATGATAGGGTCATCTTAGGTCCTCCTACTCAAATTCTAACTCAACAAGTTGTCCAAACAAGTAAGCAATCCAAGCCTTATAAAATCAAGCAGTTGTAATTTCCTTGTCCCTATGTCTAAAAATGAAAAAGATTTACACATACTTCTTCATCAAGGTCTCATAACTTTTCCACCTATTAAAGAACATCCAAAGAAAAATAAAAAAGGAAAAAGTATAAACATGTCTCATTATCAATACCATGGAGCTCTTAGACATAGTACCGATGAGTGTCATGCCTTAAAGAGGATATTGAGTGGATTTATTCCTCCTAGCAATTCTTATGACTTCATAATTGGATAGCAATTACATGAACTTTATTCCTTGTCATGTGATAGTTGTAGGATCATATCATACTCACTATTACATGTTTTACATTCATTGCAAATCATTTTATATATTGCAAGGATCTCATTCTCACCACTTATCTAGACTCATTATTTCCTTGTACTTAGTTGGGGCAAGTGATTCTGATAGCCTTGTACTATTTTTGCACTTGATGTTGTCCCTTTGGCTAGTTGTCTGCCTTATGCATATAATGAACAAAATTGGGATATGAATTACCTGCTATAGGTTGACTCGCATGTGCCTTACTAGTATTTTCTTTTTTTTCTTTCCATGTTCTTTGTTTCATTGCATGTGTATAATGTGATCCCCATACTTTTCTATATGGCATCTCTTTATGTTTATTCCTCTATTTGTACCTACATTCTTCTATATGTCATGAATATTTTCTCCTTTTTCTTTTGTCTTATGTTTTTCCTTTTGGGGATTATGCAAGGCATCAAGACATTTAGGTCTCTTCCATGTTGACCGAAAATATTTTCTTTGTTTTCTCTCTCTATGTGTCATTCTTCCCATTCCATGAGTTATTTGGGGAATAACGACATTTTCCGAGCTCTATAATATCATCGTAGGAAAGGCATACGCTAACCCAAAATTCATGAATCCCTTATGTGTGATTTTGGTATTTCATTTGGGGGAAAACTCTTTTCATGACGTAGCTTCATTTGGCAACATATTATTGACATAGGGCCTTCCAAATCAGCTCTCATTTCTTCTTTATTTGTTTGGCATTTATCATTTTCTACTTTAAATTAATTGCTCACAGCATGGTGTTTAGCAATTTCAAGTTAAAGTGGGGGCATACATTGGCATTATCATTTTGAATTTTTTTTTGTACTATACCTTATATTTCTTAGTGTGGTATTCTTACTTCACGTGATGTGTCCTCTTCTTGGTGATTTCATTAGGTTTGATTTCCTTCAAGAGTGTGGCCTTTCTTGGCATATGACATTCCTCTTAATGGTAATGCTACACATTGCATTCCCTAAGTTGTGAATGTTTTATCCTCAACTTTTCCTCTCTTGGAGACATTAGGCACAATGTTCCTTGTGATGAGACCTTTAATGAACTAAGAAAAACCCCTTTGAACATGTCTTATCCTATTTTCATTTTGTTTATAAGTTTTTAGCATAACACAACTTGCTAACCTTGTGAAGCTCGAAGTTACAACCCTTTTTCAAGGCCACCTAGCATAACACACATTTCTTAGTGGAGTCATTTTTGTTCATAAGTGCTTAGCGTAACACAACTTGCTAGCCTTATGAAGCTTCAAGTTCATATTTTTGTGGTGCCTTATCCAATTTATCAGATGTATATCTTTGGTATGGTTAGTACAGTGAGAGCCTGTAGACCTAGCATGACTTTCTCATCGTACGAATAGAGCGTGTAGACCTAGCATGAATTTCTCACTTAGTCACTTTCTAGGGGATCACCTAGTGTATATCATACTGCACTAGCCCTTGCGATCGAACATTTTTGTTTGCATAGTGGATAGAGGGTTTCACTTGCGAATGTTGTTTTGGAAAAATAGTTAAAGCTTGATCCACATCGAGTTGGACAAACAGTTGAGGCTTAATCCACCCCTTTATTTTTTTGATTCTTTGACATTGTATGATTGAATATCTTGTCATTGTTGCGTATGCATGTTGGCAAGAGACACTACACAAGTCATTTGGTGTTTTCATTCATGGAAACCCTATTCGGTGATTTGATCCACATGATAGTATTTTTTCGTACTAGAAGTCAAATTCAAGTTTTGTGATTAACTGTCAAAGCTAGAACAGAGCATCCGAAAAAACTATGACTATCAATTCATATGCAATTATTTGTTATCATTTTGATTTGTGGATCTTAGGGTAATTTTTTTGACGTATGATCTATGTTATCCTTGAATCATAGAGCCTTGTATTGATTGGTGTGAAAGTTAGAAGATCCGGTTGATTGATTTTTTCTCTACCAGTGCAAGTAAGCCGACTAAGTGAATATAGCATGTTGTGGATCTTTGAGTAGTAATTGTTTGAAGTGTTTTGTGTTCAAGCATGTTGTTTTGGGTCATCACTATGTTGTGGCTGACTTTGATTGGTGCACATTGAAATTATTTGTGGATTGAGACGACGATTTGTAAATAATTTATGTTTTAATGAAGCCAACATGTGGTTGATTAAATATTTAGTTGTAGATATATATAAGTGATCATTTATATCATTTGGATAGTAAGTACAAAGTGTATTGCAAGGTTCTGCAAAATTCAGAAGGAAGATAGAGCGATTATGCATAGTTTCACTTGTGCATAAAAGGATTTGTGATTCAAATTAAAGTAGACAGAGCAGAAGAGAAGAATTCGACAAAAGGTCAAGAATGTGATTGATTTGCTTAAATAGAATTGTAATCAGGCATTAGCAGATGCTATTCTCTCAGTTCAAATCTTTTGGATGTAATCCAAATATTTTGTAAGACATTGAGTTCTCTTTTTGTATCTGAGCAGTGAGCTCTAAGTAGTGTGCTTGAATGCATAAGCATTCCCTTTTGTAAACACCTTTTTGAGTATACTCATCATATTGTGGATTGACCTCCACCATGGTTTTTCCCCTAATAGCCTGGTTTCCACGTAAAAATCCTTGTGTTATGGTGTTGTGGTTGATTATTTTTTGTTCTTGCATCTTTCTTTTGGTTCAATGTTGTAAGTGGTTTAAGGAACAAGTTAATAAATTTAAATTTTGTAAAACACTGATTCAACCCCCCCTCTCAGTTTTCCTTGATTCAAACAATTGGTATCAAATCCTAGTTCCTTAGAAGAAGTTTAATAGCTTAGGGAAGATCTAGGAAAGTGATTGAATGGATTCTGGCAGTCTTCAACAACAAATTTTGGTGGCACTATATGATCTTGATCAATCCAAATCTAAAGTTCGAGAATTGCAAGAAAGCCTCATGAATGCTGAGAAATTAATTCAATCATTGAAAGAAAAAATCAATGAGTCAAAGGAAAAGAGAGAGGAGCTTTGTGATCAGCTTAAGCAGAAAGAAAGTAAAAGCGTGGAAGATGAAAACCTAAGTCAAACCTTGAAGGAAAAGACAAAAGAATGTGAAAAGATCACTAGAGAAAATGTTGTCTTAAAGCATGAGATGGAATCTATTGTGATGAGGATGACCAAGGAGATTGAAGAGAGGATCAATAATGAAGAGAATATTTCCCAGTCCTTGAAAGAAAAATCTGAGGAATGCATCAAAATTAATGATAATTTCATTAAGTTAGCGCTTGATCTGCAACAATCCAGAAAAAATGAAGAACAACTTGAAAGACAGATTGTTACCCTGAGAGATGAAATTGCTACTGCAAGTGAATACAAGGAGAAGTTAAAGATTAGCTTAGCTAAACTTGATGAACTAATTCAAACTCAGAGGACTGGAAGTGACAAGTGAGGTCTCAGATATGAGAAAGGAGAAATTTTCAAATCTGGACAAAGGAATTCTAGGTTAGGAAATTAGATGAACAAAGCTAGAAGGTATCTGGTAAGGAAACCTAATGCTCAAAGGTTCAATGGTTACTATTTTATTTGTAATAAATTTGGTCATATGGCTACTCAATGCAGAAGCATAATGAATCCAAGTGGTCCATCATTCTTCAGTTAGTGTTTCAATTGTAATAAGTATGGTCATAAGTCAAATGAATGCAGAAATATGTCAAACAAATTTTACAATAGAGATGTCTGATGTTATACCTGCAATAGATTTGGCCACATTACGAACCAGTGCAGATCAAGAGAAAATCAATGGAGCAACTGGTCTAGACAAAGAAATGTTGTGTGCTATAACTGTAACAAATCCGGTCACATTGCAAGATTTTGTAGAAGCAGAAAGGGTCTAGTAAATCAAGGGAAAATCTTGTAGAAGGATGAAAAGGGAAAAGGAAAAGCTAATGCAGATAAATTCAGGAAGCAAATGAAGAAGGCATGGATGAAGAAGAGTGCTTCTGATGCAGGAAATGATTCCACACCAGAATTTGGCATTGGAAATTCCTCTGAGAATTAGGTTATGGCCTCTAGCCTAGGGGGAGTTCTCAAGAAAATATTTTATCCCCTTGTCATTAGTAGGTACCAGAATGTGGTTGATAGAAATGATTGCATTAGTGATGTGTAGATGTTTTGGGATCTTTTGTGGAGGAGATTTATGCAAAATTAAAGGTTCGTAGAAGAATTTTCTTTCACATTTTATGAAAATAGGGTATTCGAAAGACCTAGGGAAAAATAATTTATTGCAATAAAAGGTTAGGAGTGCGAATGATATAAATGTTACTTTTATTCTTCATTTGTCACATTGCATTTTGAGAAGAAGAAGTTTGGAGAGCTCTAAAGCAAATTTTGGCATGATTCAATTATGAAGGCAGTTCTATTAAAGAATAGTTATAATGTTGTTTTTGAAGAATCTCATGTTGAAAATACTCCATCTGGTCTGGTAAATGAAGAAGGAAAAGAAGATACATTTGAGGATAGTCTGAATCCTCTAGACATGCAAGATGCTAAAATTCCTATGGAGACTGAAGCTCCTAAAGTAGTGTCAGTTGATGAAATTGAGATTCCTGAAGCTAAGCAAGAATCTGTGGCTAAAGAGAAGAAGGTTGAGACAAAGCAGATTCATGTGGAAGCAAGAGACACTGCTAAGGCAATAAAGGAGTTTTTAGAAGAACAATAGGAGGATTTTGACCCTAAACTAGTTAAAGGTCCTATCAACTTGGCCACTCTATCTCCCATTCAAAAGTTGAAAGTTGCAGCATTTTCTCAGGCTAAGGCAAGGGAGGAGATACTAAAATATCACATTGAAGACAATGAGCTACTAAGTATTGCATCTGGTATCTTGGAGAAGATCATGCCCACATATTTCAAGGATTCATCTGATTCTCCATCCAATTAGCTGAAGAAGCTTATCAACTCTTTAAGACTCACTTTGAGTCTCTTAAGAAGTTAGTTGAGGATAAGGTTTAGAAATAATTTGATGCAAATAGGTTCAGTAGATTGAAAGGTATGATAGCTAATGACAAATATTTATTAGCTACCTATGTAAAGAATATTCAAGGTGCTTTGTCTGAAGGTGGAAATATTTATAATTCATGCTTATCATTGTCTAAGTTCACTGAAGGCACTGATAAGAAAATAAAGGAATATGAGAAACAGTTAGCAGATATCTCTCAAGCATTTGATCCTCTAACTATTTATGTTGGAAAGCAAGAAGTTCAAGTCATATCCCTGCTTGACAAAGTCAAAATTTTGAAGCATGAAGAAGGAAAAATTATTGAAAGAGTATGTGAGCTCAAAGGATTGATTGGTCCCAAGGTGGAGACAATGCTTAGTGCATTAAAGGAAGCATAAGATGCCATGGTTGTTAGTGATCTGGAAACCTTGAGTTAGCAGAGATGCAATATTATCTATTATGTGGTCACATGACTATTTTGGAGAGTATCAAAAAGGGTTGGGACACATGTTTAAGCCTGCTGAAGAGTAAATTTGTAGATATATTCAAGTTCATGTAAGTTTGAAAAGAAATTTTGTACATATGCAATTTGTTCATAGCAATTTTGTTTGATTTTTGGTATGTGGATTCTCCTCTTTTCCATTGATCTCAAAGGGGGAGTCTAGGACAGTGAAAAATATCATATTCATCTCAAGGGTGTTGTTTTTTGAAGTTTTGAAGGTTGGCAGTGTATTCATGTTGGTACTGGTTCTGACACTTAGTCATTTTTCACTAAGTGTTGCCATCAATTCCAAAGGGGGAGATTTTTGGCAAGAGACACTGCACAAGTCATTCGGTGTTGTCATTGATGGCAACCCTAGTTGGTGATTTGATCCACATGACAGTATTTGTTCATACCAGAAGTTGGATTGAAGTTTGGTGATTAACTGTCAAAGCTAGAACAGAGCATCTGACAGAACTGTGATTATCGATTCATATGCAATTCTCTGTTATCATTTTGAGTTGTGGATCCCATGGAAATTTTTTGATGTATGATCTATGTTATCCTTGAATCATAGAGCCTTGTATTGATTGGTGTGAAAGTTAGAAGATTTAGTTGATTGATTTTATGTCTATCAGTGCAAGTAAGCCGACTAAGTGAATATAGTGTGTTGTGGATCTTCAAGGAGTAATTGTTTGAAGTGTTTTGTGTTCGAGCATGTTGTTTTGGGTCATCACTATGTTGTGGCCAACTTTGGTTGGTGCGTATTGAAAATTATTTGTGGGTTGAGCCAACGGTTTGTAAATATTTTATGTTTTATTGAAGCCGACATGTGGTTGATTAAATATTTAGTTACAAATATATATAAGCAATCATTTATATCATTTTGATATAAGTACGAAGTATGTTGTGAGGTGTTGTGAAATTCAGAAGGAAGATAGAGTGATTATGCATAGTTTCACTTGTGAATAAAAGGATGTGTGATCCGAATTAAAGTAGATAGAGCAAAAGAGCATAATCAGAAAAAAGGGCAAGAATGTGATTGATGTGCTTAACCAGAACTATAATCAAGCATTAGCAGATGTTATTCTCTTAGTTCAAATATTATGGATGTAATCCAAATATTTTGTAAGACAATGAGTCTTCTTTTTGTATCTGAGCAGTGAGCTCTAGGTTGTGTGCCTGAATGCATGTGCATTCCCTTTTGTAAACACCTTTTTGAGTATACTCATCATATTATGGATTGACCTCCACCGTGGTTTTTCCCCTAACAAGGTTTCCACAAAAAAATCTTTATGTTATGGTGTTGTGGTTGATTGATTTTTGTTCTTGCATCTTTCTTTTGGTTCAATGTTGTAAGTGGTTTAAGGAACAATTTAATAAAGTTAAACTTTTTAGAACATTGATTCACCCCCCCTCTCAGTGTTCCTTGATTCCAACAAGGCATGTGTCTCCTTGTGCCTTTCTTGGATTTTCCATAAGATCTTATATCTTGGGGGCTTGATCATCCTCCTTAACCTTTGTCATCTTGTTCTTCCAAAAATTGTACAATTAGACCTCTCTTGATTGTCTACTTTAGTGTGAGTTTGATGCAAGGTCATCCTCTCACTAAAGTGGGGGCTAAATGTAGTGTAGAAAAATGTATCCCTTTACATTTTCACTTTGTTTAGGCCTTCCTAATTAAAATTTACTTAATTAGGCCTTAATAAGCCCCATTATTGATCTACAAGTCTAATAAATTATATTTTTCGAAGGGGAATCCTAACAATAATTAATTCCAATATATAACACTTTACTTTAAGAAATGTGTGTTCTAGGAATAGGGACATGGGACCCATTCAGCCAAGGAAAAATGGGCCCTCCCTAGGCCTTCGAATCTAAATTTAAAATATATTTTTTGTGGTATTTTAAGGTCCCCGAATCCATATTTCAATGTCGGCTTGTAATATTTGAGTTTCGGGAAATAAAGGATACATACCTATAAATACAAGGTTATTTTACCATTCAAATCCTAGAATTTTAAGAGAAGCAAGCTAGCATTTTGATGAGAGCATTCCTAAAGCTAATATTGTGATCAAGAGCATTCAAGAGTAGATTTATCGAGTAAAAGTACAAAGTTGTGTCACACTTTTATAAAGGAATCGGCCAACACTGATCTAAATTTTAAACTTGAATCACTAGAAAGTGAAATATATGTTTTGAATTTTGAAATGATGTAAACTCAGAAAATATTTATTTTTTACTATATTTTATGTTTGTATTTTTTTGACAAAATTAAAAAATTATTTGAATATAGTTTTTTTATAAATTAACACTATAATTTAGTTGTTGATAAAATGTTGAAAAATGATGTGACATGCGATGTCAAGCTTTATATAATAAATGTTCTTTTTTTGCCTTCAAATTTTTTGTGTATATTTATAACTTGAAACTTTAGGGCATGGATATATTTTTTTGCAACTTTAATAAATATATATTTTTAAATAAATATTTAAATGTGTGTGCATTAAAACATGATTGTTTCCACTCGATGTCAACTTTTATATTAAATATTTATCTAAAATGGAAAAAAAATATACTATCTTAATCAAAATTCTTTTATCTAGGGCATCATATTTTTTTATTTTTTTAAATAAGTTTTAGTATTTTTCTTGACATGGTAATCAACCTAATATTTTTGTGTTGATAACCTACTTTTATTAATATATATATATATATAATAATTGAACTATTACAATAAATATATATTTGAAAACTACACTTATGGATCTCCAAAAGGGTATTTTTACATTTAAAAAAAAATGTTATTTATATGAGTAGGATTTGTTGGAACATTAATTTTTCAAATAATTTCATTTTTTTAGTAAATTGGCCTCAATGTGGTGCTACATATGCATTTAGCCAACAATTTTATTTGGAAAAGTTGTGGACATATTTAACTTATCTATAATGAATCTTACTAGATCATATTTTTGACCAAAATTGATCTTTAGTTATAAATACTAAAATTCACTTGTGTTGATAAGTTGGTTGAAAGTGTGGCATAGCTTTGTACTTTTACCCTATCAAGCATTTTGATTCTCACATTGAGTTGATTTTCCTAAGGTTTGTTATTAAATTCTTTGTGGGAATCTCATTTCTTAATGAAAATAGGAAGATAGGGTCCATCATACCCTCTTGTTAGATCATTTCATGTTGGTGGCCTTATATTTTTCTTTATTTTAAAGACACATGTCATGATCTTGTCTAATCCTATCTCTCACCTTGCCTATGTAGGCAAGGTTTCTCTTGCATTGTAAACAATATCGTATTATATTATATTATTGCTTGGTGGAATAACATCTTTTGTACATTTCTTCTCTCTTATGTGTGTGGAGGTTATCTGGTGTTGTGGATTGAAGATATTGGTTATTCACTTCAACATCATATCAAAGATTTAAATCTAGCAAGCCTATTCCTTTTCTTAGGGATTTATTTCATTAAGTTTTCCACTATAATTTGAGTTTATTTTATGATCTTGTAATTTATCGTATGCTCTTCTCTTACGGTTTAATATGATCTCTAGAGAATAAAAAATTATTTGCAAAGATCTCTTGACCCTATATTACATGTGTGTGTTTTTGGTGAGGTATAGTGATTGTAGCTCTTTTTGCTATCATGACAGTATTTTTTTTGTTGTCCCATTACATCCAAGAAGCTCGAGAAAGTCAAATTTGACTTTTGTTTCATAATTTGACATAGGAGAAAACAAGGATTGACAACTCATATCTAGAGAATATTTTATTACAACATTTTTGACCAAAATGGATCTTTCCATTGCATTTATGAGACCAAGGAGGAAAATTTTGACATTAAAATTTATTGTATTTGGATTCAAGAGCTGCCTAGGAAAACATGTTTTTCCTAAGAGGAGTATGGCCCCCCAAGTTACAATCGTATGGTAGGTCAAATATAAAACTAATAGAAAAAATATATTAAAAATTTAATAGTGATTTTGAAAAGTGCTTAGTTCTTCTTAATAATCACTCAAGTGCTTAATAAAGCATTAGGTTCTTAGGATAATAGTTGCACCATAAAGGTCACTCACGGGTGGTAAACCGTCTGTAGCAATTTAGAAATAACAACCTACAATTTAAGCCACTAGCAGATTCAATAAAACTATGACCTATTCAATCAAAAATGTGGTAGATTTTTATTAAATCATGACTGCAACTTCAAGTTCTCCACTAATCCTCAACCTATTCAACACCAAGTCACCGCCCAATGGTGACGAAACCTAAGAGCCACTATGGCTCTCCTATTTTCCCTAAATTAGGTATTTTTTCAATTTTTCACAACTTTGTGCAAAAGTATTGGATTTTGGAAAATTAGTAGTTGTTGTAAATCTAATTTGATGAAATTCATAGTGGTACAGGTGGTTTTTGCATATTTTTCCAATCTTACCAATTTGAAGGTACACTTGCCATTATTTTTTGCAACTAGCATAAATTTTGCATGTGAAGTCAAAATTTGGCTAACATTTTTTTTCAAATTTCTTATAAAATTGCAAAGATACCTTAAATTGTAAAATATATTTTTTAAATTTATAGGTCTTTTTGTCTCAAAAATGTGAAAATAATTATATGTTATAAACAATTGATTTGAGCTTGTCACTTTTACAAATTACAAAAAACATTCATTATAATTTGTTGGGGGTTAAAAATATAATTTTAATACATTTCAAGGGTGAAAAATACAATTTAAGTGCCCATTTATCTTTTTTCTCTTGGTCTACTTTTTTAAAAAATTTAAGAAATACTAAAATTTGTTATTTGTGTGTTTATTTTCAAATTTTTGTGTTGTAGCTCTGGCCATGACGAAGCTGGGTGGGGGGGAAATTGGTATCCCCTTCCAAGAATTTTTCCTCCCTAACAGGTGGCAATGTTTGTTCCTTGACTCTATTTTCTAGCTCTTTTGGGTCAAAGTTTGGTGTGGAGGGTGCTTTGCCTCAAGTTGAAGGTATTGTCAATGTTCATCATGAATTTGTCTCCTCGATGTTGAAAAAGAATCAATAATTGTATGCAGACAAACTTGTGGGTATCACCTCTGCTTTGAAAAGGGTTTTTTTTCCCCTTCGGTGTTAAAAGGTTATTGTGTGGTTGAGGGGTTGGAAGTTTTTGTCTCTGAGCAAATTATGGATGAATTTGTGCCTAGCCTCCAAATTTCTTTAGTTGGGAGGCTTTTAGCTTTTAGGCCTAACATTGATCAGGTGTGCAAATGGATGAACTCAGCCTAGTCTCTTAAGGATGAGGCTAGTATGAGTGGCATTTCTAACAGTGTTTTCTTATTTGGTTTTAATAACTAGGAAGACCTGGTTGCGGTTCTTAGGGGGTCCCTAGGCATTTGACAAAAAAATTAAGAACTGCTTGGTTCTTTATAAATGGAAACTAGGAAAAGACCCCTCTACGGATCTAGGCTTCATTACTCCTACTTGCGTGAGGTTGTCTAGATTACCCCTTGAATTCTAGAATTATAAGGTGTTTCAAGGTATAGCTAACACCTTTGGGAGTCTATTGGTGGTGGAAAAAGTCACTGCACAGAGGTCACAGATGGTGTTTGCTAGAATTTGTGGCAATGTGGTTGTTAATAGTGTCCTTCCCACCTCTATTACCTTGAAATCTAAGTTTGGATCCTAGACCCAAGCTTTGGAATATGAAAATGCTAGGTTGTATTCCCTACATTTCCATAAGTTTGGCCATCTCATCAATTCTTGTAGGAGGGTACCCCTCCAGAAGAATAAGGAACTTGTTTTCTCCCCCTTGTTGACTCACCAAAGGCAGAAAAAGGTAGCTATGAGGCCTAGTTCAAGGTCTAGACCAAGGCAACGAAAATGAAGAATGTTGAGTATGTTTTGAAAGATGGAGCTATTATCTCCCCCCTGATGGAAATAGTAGTCTCTAACCATGTTACTACTGGGGGTGAGAACCCTCTCTCTCTTACAAGCTCCAATGTTTCAAACAGAGATCTGGATCTTTGTGTCTTTCTAAATAAGGAGTAATTGGCCCCTTTAGACTCACTTCATGAAAAGATGCAAGAGTTGTTGACTATTCTGGGCTTTAAAGAGTTGGCTCTCTCCTCACCTCCTATGAAAGAGATGAATCATAAATCTTGGACCCAAGTGCATGGCAAGTCAAATAAGAAAAATAAAATGGATGTAGGGAATGACTCTAAAGTGAGTAGAGAAAACTATAAGGAGGTTAGACTCACTGAAGTTGCAAGAGACATCACATCTAGGAAATAGAGGACCCTAGAGGGGCTCTCTAATGGATTTAAAGCTAAAAAGTAACTAGGGAGTGTTCTCTCCTTGGACCAAGGAAAGGATTGATTGGTCCCTCTTCTTTGCTTTAATGAAGTTTCTATTAAGGAATACTAGAGGACTTAATAGTCCTCTTAAACAACATATACTCAAAAGTTTTCAATTTATGATATGAAATTTTATGTTCTATTAATTCAAGAAACCAAGATGAAAAAGGACATGTTGGAAAAACCAGTGAAGTCTTTCTGGCCTAAAGTTCATTACTATGTCTATAAGGCAAATGGAACTTCTAGGGGAATTTCTACCTTATGGGATCTAGAAAGACTAAAAGCCAAGGAAGGATTTAGTAATAAAAATTATTTAGAAGTATCTTTGAAGATTGTAGAACTAGTTTGGAATGGCACCTTGTCAATATAAATGCCTAGAAATGCTAGGAATCAACTATTAGATTTTTTGTCTAGGTTTATGTCAATTAATCTGGATAAGAAGTGGATGCTTGCTAGTGATTTCAATAAAACTTTATACCCTTCAGAGAAGCTTGGTGGTCTTTAGGATGTCTCTGATAGTATTCTTGATTTTTCTAATTTCATTTCCAATATGGGTCTCCTTGATGTGGATTTGTCAGGGTCCAAATTCACTTGGTCGAATAGACTTAGTGGTAATAACCTTATCTAGGTAAAAATGGATTGGGTTTTAATCTCTGATGATTGGGATATCCTTGACAAGCTTCAGTTATCTACTTTTCCAAGGTTTACCTCTTCCCATAGTTCCTTGGTTTTAATCTCGGAAGAAAATAGAAAATCTGGACCCTTCCCTTTTAGGTACAAGATCATGTGGAATCTACACCTAGAATTTAAAGACCTAATTGAAAGAAATGGTGGAATCTACCTTATCAAGGTATGCCTATGTTTAGAATAGCTCAAAAGCTTAAAAGGATAAGGTTTAATGTCCAGGGTTGGAACAAAATCACGTTTGGGAATATTTTCCAAACTAAGAAATTTTTCCTCCAAGAAATTAAAACTATTCAATACCTGATGAAGGTTCTAGCTATTGATGAAGCAACTATTGTGACAGAAAAGGAGCTAAGAAATGAATGGTTTGTGGTCACTAGGAAAGAGTAGATCTTCTAGAAATATAATTCCAAGGTACAGTGGTTAAATGAGGGTGATAGGAACACTAAGTTCTTTCATCAATCAACCCTCAAACATAGGTGAAGGAATAAGATTTTCTCTCAAATCAAGGATAATGGGGACCTTCTAACTAAGGATAAGACCTAGTATCGAAGGTTGTTTCTTTCTTCATTTGTGGTGGTCACCCTTAGGCTTCCTCATCTAAAGAGTTGGCTTCTCTACTAGAGGTCATTCCTAACTTGTTTTGTCTTGAAGATATTAACTCTCTATAGTATAGTGTGTCTTTACAAGAAGTCAAATTAGTTCTCTTTTCCTTTGGTGCCTTCAAAGCCCTGGGCCTGAACGGCTTCCCTCCTAATTTTTTTAAAGATTTCTGGGAAATTTTAGCTAATGACCTCCTCCTGGTTGCTAGAGACTTTTTTCATGCTGGTAGGATTCTTAGACAAATGAATTCAACTTGTAACATCATTATTGTTCCCAGAAAGGAGGATGTGAGCTCCATGGTTGACTATCGGCCAATCATTCTTTGTAATATGGTCTACAATTTTTTTTCCAAAATCATGGTTAATAGGATTAAGCCCCTAATAGAAAAAAATATCTCTGGTAACTAGAAAGGGTTTGTGGCAGGTGGTAAGATTTTAGATGCAACCATTATCTCTCATGAATTTATTCATTCTATGGTGCACTCCAAAATCCCTGGTATGGCCCTTAATCTAGATATCTCCAAGGCCTATGATAGGGTCTCTTGGGACTTCCTTTTTGTTGTGTTGGAAAATTTTGGTTTCAGGGGGTGTTTTGAGACTGATTAAGGAGTGTGTCTCTACCACTAGCTTTTTTTTCCTCCTTAAGAATGTCCCTACTAAAATATTTACCTATGGGAAAGGGTTAAGACAAGGTGACCCCTTGTCTCTGTATCTTTTTATTATTGTTGTTGAAGTCTTGGGCCAAAATATTCAAAAGAATCTTGATCGGAGCCACCTCAGTGGAGTTCCTATTGCTTCTTTAACACCTACCTCTCACCAGTAGTTTGTTTCCTTTCTTTTATGGTTTTCTTCCATGGTCGAGGCTACTAATCGGAAGGTTATTCTAAAAAAGTATGTGTATTTCTCTAGACAATTTATAAACTACAACAAAAGTAAACTATATTTTTTAATGCTACTCAACAAGTGAAAGATGGATTTTTGAGAATCCTAGGATGCTAGATTGTTGATGTGTCAAATTCTTATTTTGGCTTACCCCTTTGGAGTAGGAAACCTACCAACTCCCTCTGGAATGGTATTGTGGAAAGGATCCATAAGAAGCTAGCTGGTTGGAAAGGGAAACTTCTCAGTCAAGCAAGTAAGTTGATGCTTTTAAAATCCTCACTCCAAAACATTCTGATTTACTATATTTCTCTTTTTAAAATTCTAGCTTACATCATAAGGAAAATTGAACAAATCCAAAGGACCTTTATTTGGTCAAGAACTAAGGAGAGATCTAGAATAGCCCTTCTTTGCTAGGAGAAAGTTTGTTCACCTAAAATGTGTGGAGGGCTAGGAATTAGAAGATTAAAAGAGTTCAACAAGGCCTTGATGAGAAAAATGGGGTGGATTACGGTCCAAGGAAAAAAAGAATGGTCTCAAATTCTTAGACCTAAATATATAGGGAATGACCCCCCAAGTAACTTGCTGCTTCACCAAGACTTCCCAAGGGGATCTACCTTTTGGAATAACACTCTGAAAAATAGGAATTTTTTGCTTCAAAGTGTCAAAAGGAAAGTGGGGGATGGGAATATCATTAATTTTTGGGATGAAGTGTGGAGTACAAGTCCTAAGCTATCCTCGGTGGTTGATTCACTTCCCATCAAATAAGACCTCCTTTCTCTCTATGGTACTTCTATCCATGGGTATATCAATTGGTCTAGGGACATTCCTAAATAGATAAAATTTGAAAAAGATGTTAATGATCTAAGAGCGAGTAGGTACAGCAATGTGCTACCATGTTTGGGTATCTTCAACTTCCTCTATTCTATCCTGGGAGACTGTTTTCTTTCTATTCAAGGTGGTGTTGATTACTAGATTTGGTGTGACAACCCCTATGGGGGATTTTTGGTTAAATCAACTTACAACCTTTTGACTGGCACCCAGTTGTGGATCAGAATTTTAGTTGGTCCAATATCTAGATTCCCAAACTAATTCCAAATGTTAATTGCTTTTGGTTGGCTACTTTACATGGTAGAATCCTAAACATTGATGTTCTTAATAAAAAGGGATTCCAATTTTTAAATAGATGTATTATTTTCCTTTATGTTGAAGAGTCTATTAATCACCTATTTGTTCATTGTCCCTTTGCTTGGGAAGTCTGGTCCTTGACCCTACAAAACCTCATTTGAAATAGGATGTTTCCTAGTGACCTAAAGGACCTTGTGAGTCATTAGATTTTTTGTCATTTCTCTCATCCTATAATCAAGGAGCTATGGAAACATGTCCCTCCTATGGTTTGCTAGCATCTGTGGAAGGAAATAAATAATAGAGTCTTCATTGTAAAGAAAAGGAGTAGTGGTGAGGTATTGTATGGCATGAAGCAACATTTGGTTGAGAATCTAAACTCAAAAACTTTTGGCTTCTCAAAATCCATGCCTAATTATAAAGACATCAAAATTAAATAGTTGTGGGGGCTTAACCTAGACCCAAGGCTAAGATCAATTGGAACAATATCTTTAGGAGGAAAATGAATTATTGGAGGGCCCACCCTCGAAGGATTGGGTTAAACTAAATTTCAACGAATGTTCTAAAGGAAATATTGGTATGGTTGTGGTTGGCGATCTGATCATAGACCACAATGGGAGGTGTATTGATGCCTATGCAGATTGTATTGGTATTGATACCAATGTTAAGGTGGAAGCAATGGATGTCTGGAGAGGTATTAAGAGGCTAAAAGATCTAGGTTTTGACAAAGTTATGATTGAGGGAGATTCTAAACTGATTGTGGATTGTCTTAATAGCTTGACTAAGCTCCCTTGGAATATCGGTGGCCTTATTCAAGATTCTAAACACATGCTCTCTTCTATGGCGGGTGTCTCTATATCCCATATCTACAAAGAAGGAAATAATTTTGCTAATGCAATCTCCAACACGGGGCTCTCCTTCCCCCAATGGCAATTCTAGAGATTTAAGAATATCTTGACTCATATTAAGGAATGGCTAGCTAAGGATTGGATGGGTAGGGCTCATTTTAATCTTCAATAATGTTGTTGTTTTCCTTGCTTAATGATGGAATTTTTACTGCTATGGTTGGGTTGATTATCTCCCACTCCATTTTGAATTTAAATTTGAATTGCAACATCTATCAATTGATGTGTCATAAGAGACAGAGCTTCCTTATTTTAAATTTGAATTTGAATCTCAACATACACAGGATGACGTTTTGCAAAAGACAATACTCTACTAAGAGTGTAATACCCCTCATATTATTGCTTGATTCTTGACATTCTCTGTGGTTTTTGTTTGGCACATTGTGATTTTGATGATACTGTTGATATTATGTTGTGGTAGCTTAGACTGTTACTGATTATATACTCTTATGTTACCATGGATATTATGATGATATTTTATTACGATTGTTTTGATGAAATTATTTGGAATGCAGTAGTCTAGAGGATAGTAATTGATGATATTGATGCAAATTAATGTAAATTTATAATGCTTTAGATGATGATATGTTTTGGTGAGGGGACAGGTAGCATCACTCGTTCGTGAGCGCCCTGCTACACTGCGAATCCTTCTCACGATGCTTTGTAATTGATTATATGTATATATGCTGTATATCACATTGTTGGATGCAGGCTTTGCAGGAATAAGACTTGATTCCACCTATTTCGATAGGTCTGGGCGAGCAATGTACCAACCCAACGGCAGGAAGTTGAACAAAGGTGACATGGAAGTAACTCCGTTCCAAAGTGTCAACTGTCTTGCACCTTTTTGGCTTTGTGCGTCTTGGTCATAGCCACTTTGTTGTTATGTTTGTCTTGGATGTTATTGTGCTTTCATGACTTATCTAATGTGGTGTATGATTTTATATTGTGATTTAAATAAATTAAACGATTAATAAAATAAAGCATAAAGTAATTAATGAATAAATAAATAAATAAATGTTGTAGTAGTTTGCGGAAATATTAAATTTGTTTTGAAGAAAATTTTGCAAATGGTTGATTTTAATTATTTTAATGTGCATGTATTTATTTAATTTGTTTGTGGAAATGATAAATAAATAAACAAATAAAAAGCTCAATCTTTTGTGGATTTGAATGTAATTAAATTTCATTTTAGGAGAAGTGACTTTTGGTATTCACTAGAAGAGGAATGGAAGAGACTTTTGTGTGTGATTTTATTTAGGGGATTTTTGTTGGTAAGGGGTTGCATTCTCTTTCCAACAAATTTTGGAGAAATTTGGCAGTCATTTTTCTGTTATAGTATTGCATTCTTTTCTTATTCTGGAGAATTCATTGGGGATTAAGATTTAATTTGAGGGAGGATCTTGGAGCTGCTGCTGGAAGGATTGGATCGGCAAGAAGGATAAAGCTTCTACAGTTATCTACAGGCACAGGACGCCAGGTTCTCCTTCTTCTTTTAAATTATTTTCTTTATAGCATCAAATGAAATAAGAATTCTTTGTTGTGAATGAAATTTTCTCCTGGTTTGAAATTTAATGCATGTAGAAAATTTGTGAATCCTTAGAAATATTTGGGACTATTTTCCAATCAAGAAAATCTTACTGGGGTTTGGGATTGTTATTTATTTAAAGTAAAATTTTGTTGGGATTCTGGAATTGAATAGGATTACTGTAGTTTTAAGTTAAAAATAATAATAAACCAGTAAAAGAATAACGTCATCTTTGAGAATTCGGGGTTGTGAAAATCCTCAATTGTAGATAAATTTTACAAAGTTATTTTGTGTATAAATATTTGTATTGAACAGTAATTAAATTCTGTTTCTCTGTATTCAAAATATTCTTTTATACAATATATATGTATATATATACATATGTATCAGATATATATATATACATATATGTATGCACATATATATATAAATATAAAGATAGTTTAAAGATTTTTTTTTTTTAAATAAGGTTAAAAGTTCACCGAATAAATTTATTTTGAAATTATTTTAAAAAGGCAGACTGGGTGATGATCGGCCTCGGCCGTACCCACCACCCAGCCGGCCGTGGTTGGTGCGGCAGCCTACGGGCTACCACGGCAATACTTCGGACTGCTGTGACAGTCCGTAGACTGTCCACGACAGTCCGTGGACTGTCCGCGGCCGGTAGATTACCCCTGGCGATGGCCTTTATTTGTTTTGAATGAAGTTCCGGTCATTCGTTTAAAACGAAAATTCGTGTGTTGAATTTTTTTATATATGCATTTATAAATATATATATCATATATTTATTATTTAATTTAATTATATTTATGTCACAATTTCTCTGTTATAATTATTTAATTAAATTCTGTCTGTAAACAGATTGTTTCACTTTCTGGTATGAGATAAACAAAATTTTATTATAGTGGAAATGTGTAATTAGAAAGGAATTTCTATTAATTTGTTAAATTATAAACTTGATAGGATAATATAGTAAAAAGGAATATTGTGAACATATATCAGCATTGATTATTTAATTCTTTTTAATGTGTGAAATGGAATTTAATATAGAATTGAATAAATTATCTTTATTCTTATTTTGTGAAATTGTAGTCTTGTAGACTTGTGGGTTTGGGACATTGTTAGTTCTTTGATGTGGGAACCCTTTTTGTGTTAGTGCTTTAGTCTTCCAGAGGATTGTGATTTTGTCGAATTTATATCTCTTCACTTTGAGTTTTGTTAAGTTAAGAATGGGGTGTACCGAATTATGAGATTTTGTTATGGTACTTAATTTGCGAGATGAGTTATGCCTCGTGTAATATCTTTGTTGTTGTTTGCATATCGATGTTTAAGATTGGAATGGTACAACCCCTATTTCTTTTTGGTTTTGGTTGGGTCTCTAGGGAGAGTGGCTCCTCGTGGGGGCCGGCGCCCCGTTTAAGGGGAAGGGCTCAGGATAACCCACGAGTGAGTTAGTAAACAAGTGAAAACCTAATAATTAACTTAGGAGGATTGGGTAGTAATATCATTACAAGATTTTAAAATGGATGCCTCGTCTTCATTAGTGCTTCCGCAGACTAATAGAAGGCTGAGAAGGCCGTGGTTGGCAAGGTCGTGACCTCGTCTTCACGAGAGGTCTACGGCTCCGCATGAGTCACCCTATGAACCAGCGCCTCCAGTTGGGAGGAAGGGCACAGGATAGCCATAGATGGGACCGGCACCTCCAGTTGGGAGGAAGAGCACAGGATAGCCCATGTAGGACTATGCGATGACACTCTCCCCTAGTTGCCCATGTGTTTTATTTTATTGTGTTCCTCTGGAAGGGGGTTATGGGAGTTGGTTTGGATTGTTGATTAAATGAATTTAAATTGATTTATGATTTAATGTCTTAATACATCTTTGGTGTACTTTGTGGTTTTGTATGATCTCATTGTTATTCAGATCTTGTACTCTTATGGTATTATTGTACGATGTTATTATTTGTTTCATTGTAATTTGGAGTATTGTGTTATGGTTCTATGTTGGTACTTTTTGTATACTTGTACGTCAGTCTTGGTCAGTTGACATTCTTGGTCGGAGTTACTTCTCTGTCACCTCTTAGCACGGGGGTGGTCGGGTGGAACGTGCTCCGCACACCGTTGGGTTCCCCATCAGCGTTCGTTGGCACAGTCTCATCCTTTTGAAGAATTGTACCAGTTGATCTTCATGTATTTTGATAATCTTGTATATTGTATTCATCCCACATGATTGGGAATCATGATGTAAATTATGTATGGATATGTTGTGTATTTAAAAGAAGTTGTAATATAAATTTCAATCTTGTATCCTTATTTGGTTATGTTATTCCTCATGGTTTTACCTTATGATGGAATATATATATATATATATCTAATGTTGTGATTATTAGTTCCTTTTGATATCTCATGAGTTGATGTTTTGTAATGTTTATTTTTTTGATGTGACCTTGTGTGCCCCAAAGAACATAGTCGGTTAAGTTATTGTATTATAATGAAGTTATGTTCATATACATGATTATTTGATATTGGTTATATTGATTATTGTTGTTCTTTTAAAAAAAAATAAAAATATTTGCGTTCTTTATTTGTTTGTTCTTTGGGGCTTGCGGTGCGTTACAAGAAAATTGATGTATAAAATGTAGATGGGTGGAGAACCAATGAGTTAGGTGATGACAGCCTATTTTTATACCTTGCATGCTTATCTAGGTCTAGCTTAGGGCATGAGGTGTAACTATTGTGGTGGGGAGGTTGAATACTACATGGGATGAATGATGTTTTCCTTGGTTTGTTTCATCACCTCATGTGTTTATGTGACTTGGCACTGTCCTTATCATGATTTGACTCTGACGAGGGATTTAATAGGAAAGTATCTCATTCCTTGGGATTTTTCTATTTACTATGATATGGAAAGTCTTGTATGGAATTACACTTTTATTTATTTCTTCCTTAAGCTGAATTATTTTATCAATTATGTGCTTTTTGAGGGAAGCCTGGGTGATGTGACTACACATCGTATCTCCCCTGAAGCTAAGGATTTGAGGCTAATTTTCATCATGACAAATAAGCCATGCGTCTCCTCTTCATCGTACCATCACTTATTTCCTAAGCTGCAATATTTCATACATCCTTTTAGTTAGAGTTTGGGCTACAATTGGATCTTGTTTCCATCATTATTTATTGTTGTGGCTATTCTCACATGGATTGTGGGTTTTCAAAAAGGGATGGTAGAATTTGGAAAAAATTTATCCACTCTCCAACTTATAACATTGTTTCTACTAGATCCTTCTTGATGTTGTGTGATCATAGAACCCTACTAACAAAGGTCTTGTGTGTTATTCTTTTGCCAGATTGTGGAAACAACTATAGTATTGTTTCACTTGTTAACTTTTTACCCACTAATGTGACAATTGAGAAGGGTAAAATTTATTTCATCTACCACTACCACTGTAACTCCATGAGGGTTCCCAAGAAAAGATTGGAGTCATTATCCTATGTGTCTTTGTGGCAGAATGTTGAGCTTTGGAAGCTATTTGAAGAGGCTAGTATGATGCCATTCTTTACGGTGATACGTGGGTACAATGACAATATAACTACAATTTTTTACAAATCATGGAGAGAGGATAGAGTTCAAATTGGTAGTATAGGGTTTGAAGTGTCCCCCAAGTTGATTGTGGTTGCGACTGGTCTTCATTACAATGGCCTAAGGGTGTCCAAAATAAGAAATGGAACTTACCAGAGGTTTATAGATATCTTTCTTGAAGGTTACAAGAAGCTTGAGAGATGCCAAAATGAATATGAAAAAGAGCACCTCCCAGCCCCTTATGGGGTTGTAAGTGTTCATATTATGAAGTATTTCACCTTGGAAGGGAATTACACCATAGTCATGTCATATTCATAGGAATGAGAAAATTAACATACCTTTTTTTTCTCTATTTTCATCTTTCAAACAATGCAAAGCTAACGGAGCCTCGCCCCCTCTCCACCAAGGTTTAATCCAATGTCTTTATAACTATGCTTCTGCAATTACCCCCTAACGGGACCTTCTAGTGGTATCCCTACTGGTGATGTTGCCCTGTGTCTTAAGTGAACCCACTCCCTTGCCCCTCTCAGGCTATTTATTCTAGTGAGGGTACTTCCTCTGTGAGACCTCCCACCAAAAAACCCCCTGTTGTTCCTTCCAATATGAAACAATTCTCTATTAATGGCCTTCTTACCAAGGGAAACCCTGTTACTCAATTTGAAAGGAAAAGAGACTAGTTTTAACCCCACGAGTAACCTCTCTAGAACTAAAAGGAAATTCTTTGATAGTCTTGAACCAAAAATTGCCAAAAAAGTCCCTATTGAGATTAGAGATGAGGAGCAAGGTAAATTGGATGATTCTAGCAGTGGGAAGGGTGAGATAAGGTCAGCTAGGCTTATAGGCCAGTCTACTAAAGGAAAGAAACTTTTCTTTGAAGAGCCTAGGGATGAAGATGAAGATGATGCTCTGCCTCCCATTAATCTGAGTAAACAAGATGACTCAAAAGACTCTTCCAGGAGTGAACAAGATGAAGAATTGATTGGTGATGACCAACCAGTGGTTGAAGACTCAAAGGATGAGGAAGAGGAAGGGCTCCAGAATATTTAACGTGAAGTCAAGGAAGTGGTAAGGGAATTCACGACGGGGATGGATGAAAAACATATGGAGGAAAAAATTGGGGAGATGCGAGATATGTTAAGGAATAAGATTTTCTAGAAAAGTTACAAGATGTTTGTAGAAGAACTAGAATCTTCTAGAAGAGATGGACTCTTCTAGAAAAGATAGAATCTTCTAGAAGCTAGAAGCAACTAGAAGTTGTTCAAGGAAAAAGAACATTCTAATTTTAGAGGTATCTAGAACATTAAAAGTTTCTAGATCTTAGAGGTTTCAAGTATAAATATGAGGTTGTCCATTGTAAATAGCACTATTGTTGGGGTAAGTTGTTGGATTGTATGCAAGCAAGTTAGATCAATATAATTTATTTTAGCCATTTCTCACCAGATTTTATGTTATATTTTTTCCCTATTTATTGTTGTTATTTTATTATTTGGGCCTGTTCTTACATGGTATCAGAGGTAGAAATCTTCTAACAAGGATAAGATATTGCTAGATTGATATTTGTTTAGCAAGATACTCTTTGAAGTGGTTTAATCTATTTGTTTGAGGGTTGTTCTTTTTTCTAACATGGGTTCTACAAATGAAAGTTTTCTAATATTTGATGGAAGTGGTTTCACAGATTGGAAGATTGCAATTAAGAATTCCTTGAGAGAAAAGGCTCTATGGAGTATAGTGAATAAAGAGATTGGAGAACCTCAACAAAAGAAAGAAAATGAGTTATGGAAATGCAAGTTGGAGCAAGCTAGAGGAATTATTTGTAAGGCCTTGAGTCCCAATCTCAATAGAAGGTTTGTTGATGTTGATAATCTAATAGAACTATGGGAAAATCTAGAAAAAGATTATAAAGATGTAGATATTGCTAGTATGTTCAACATAGAAGAAAAATTGGTGAACATAGGCCCAGCTAATTTTGAAAAAATGGTTGATTACTTTAATGAGGTCACATATTTAAATGCCTAGTTGAAGAAAATAGGTGTTGAATATGCAAAAATTATTTTCAGTTGATTGCAATGGTTGAAAGTAAGCTTCCCCAACCTTACAAGGTATTTAAAGAATCAAGGAAAAGAGTTATTCAATTAAATCCTAATACCCCCCAACAAAATTTTGATTAATTTTGTAAGTTAGTTTTAGATGAAGAGGCTTAGCTTATTAAAGAAGGTTATATTAAGAAGACTCATCCATATGTAGCTGAGAGTAACTAATTTTCTAGATGTGTTGATGGAAAGAAGAATTGGAAAGGATATAATAAATTTCAAAATAATGGTGGTTTTAACCAATTTCCTAGAAATGAAGGTGTAGAAAAATAGTTGGAATGAAAACCCATTATTTGTAGGTATTGTGGAGGTGAGAATCATATGGGAAAAAAATTTTGGAGAAGAGGAACAATGAAAGACAATAGTACAAGGCTAAGCTAGAATGGTTTAAGGAAGGAAAGATAAATAAACAAAGTTTTGTAGCCATCTCTAGGAATGTAAAATCAAGTGTAGAGGTGATTTCGAAACTCAAAAATACATCTAGAGTAAAGGGAGGATAATTTTCTTTAGATTTTAATAAAGAATGGATTCTAGATTTAGGAGCATATTTTCACATGACTGGAGATAGATCTTTATTTATTGATTTTCATGAAGGATGTTGGCCTCCTACAATGATTTAATAACTAAGCCTTTATAGTCGTGATTCAAAGATTGGAAATCTAACCTGAATAGCTATCTCAATAATCATGAAGGTGAATTTAACTTGTCAACCCAGGGATGTGAACTTGAAATGGGTCAGCACAATATGTGCACTAGGAACTCAAAGTAGCCATTTTCATTCTATAGCTAAGAAAGAAATAATGTTGAAAGTAAATTGCTTGGAAAGGAATAGCATAAATGTTGAACATCAACCAAAAACTATACTAAGCTTAAATACATGACAGGAATGAAAATCTAAGCAAAAAAACAAGAAACTACTTTGTTTGTTCTGGCTATAGGAAGAATCATAGAATGAAATTCTAGTGGTTGCAGGAATAGTCAACGCCAGATTCTTAACTAGTTATTAAACATAAATTAATAACTAAGCTAAAATAAACTAAAGTACAAATTGCTCACCAAGTGGGCCTCCTTGGATGAGTATCCTCTAAAACTAATGTAAACTCAGATGCTCAAACTTAGAACTTCATTTTATTCATTGGAAAATGCAAATACAAAATATTGGCAGAGTTGTATTGCTAGAAACTAAGAATGCAAGTACATCATCAGATCACACGCCACCTATAGAAGAGGGGCATCTGATCCTTATTTATACTACCAACTAAGCAAGGCAGTCAGCTCCACGAACTAGGAGGACACCATTTAGGGAAAATAGAGAAAAGAATGGAATGGTGGTTACACCTGCATGGAATCTGGTTAGACATGCATGTCCAAATGCAGATTTAGTACTGTAGTAATGCCTACATTTTCTCAACATCATTAAAGACCAATACAAGGCAGTTACATTTGATTTGCATGGAGAATCTCCTGTCGCCGTCCTCCATTTGACCTTTGAACAATTCCTCTGTTGACATTATGATGCATGACTAGCTAGAAGTTGTCTTTCTTAATTTAGTATCCTCAAATGATATATGCATGGAAATGTTAGTATGCACAATAATTGCATACCTATAACCACCTTAAATAACATTCATTAACTGCATGCAAAATTAATATAGATAGTCCATATAACATGCCAATGTCATTAAAGATTTGTAGAAATAGGATTAAGCCCAATGTCTATGGTTTGAGGGAATATTATGAAAATATCAACACTTAACATCAAAGTCCATGACAACTTCCAGCAAATAAACCATAAGTTCTAACCCAAATTTGACCAAAAACTAGACTCATCACTCCCCCCAATCTAAGGTTTTGTTGGTCCTCCAGCAGGGGAAGGGTAATGTTCACCGTCAACAAGTAACCCTGTAACTTCTGCAATCTTTTCCCTAGTCGCCATGATCTCCAACCCTTTTACTGTGGCTTTTTCTTCAGAAAATGTTTGGGAAAATTCTCGTGCAATGTCTTCATCAAAACCATCCAGCTTCATGAAGTAGTCTAACCACCTACAATTTCAAAATTTGTCCAAGCAGGGTGCATCCTATTGTAAAACATCATGCACCATGGGTTCATTTTGAGTTAACCCACCTCCCATTGTCTACAATCAAGTTATCACTCTGCAAAATTTTCTTCCTGCAATTCTCGTATGAAAGCCAAATTCACCTTCCTGCAATACTTGCTAAATTTTCAACGCCAATGTCAACTGAATTTTCCCTTTTTTTTCCCTTTTGCTTCTTGTAACTCAGATTATGACAGGGTCAATAATGGCAAGGAAGGAGTAATAAAAGAAAGTTATGATGGGAAGAAATGGCAGCTACAGTTGGTGTCACTTCACACATGCAAGCCATCCTCTCACTCAGATTTCAAATTGGCTCAGTTTAAATTTTGTTGACATAGACCAGTATGGACCGACACGTGGGCAAGATATTTACATCTTTTTCCTCCCCCCAAACCTAAATTTGGGCATGTGTCCTCACATGTGAGATGGGAGTGGTGATTTGATAGGGAATAATGACATGCTATGGTGGATGTCCATATTAACGTACAACAATTAAATCAATGTACTAAAAGATAATTAAGATGTAGCAATTAATGTGCACATACCTGAATGTGTAGAGGATTCATTACAAAGATTGTGGAGAAAGCACCATTCACCTTCGTAGGAAATAAGTTGAGCAATTAGTGAAGATGAAGTGGAATGAGGTGAGGTGGAATGAAGTGAAGTGATGGAAGAGAGAGAAAGGTGGTGATGGATGGGAAAATGGGCGGATGGGTGAAGAAATGGACTCCCACAAAAGTGGAAGTCTTTATTATGACAAGTACGTACCTTAATTAGTCAGGAGGGACACTAGGTCCACTTCCTTCGGCTGCAGGAAGCTCAAATGTGAATTGCTACAGAAACTCTTCTTTGGAAGCTGGCTTGTGGTATAATTAGAGAAGATGACCATTGACAAGAAACTTGAATCTAACAGGGTCAATGGTGGTAAGTTGAACAATACCATTGGGAAAGACCTCAACAACCTCATATGCTCCTAGCCACCTTGTCTACAATTCTCCTATATTGTCTTGATACCTTGAGACATCAAGCAGTGCCTAGTCACCTGGCTGGAATTTTTTCTCCTTGATGAATTTTTCATGCCATTTTATTCTTTGATTCTGCACTACCTCTGTGTGATGCAAGGTTTCCTTCCTCATCTCATCCAAAGCATTCAGCTACAAGATTATTTCTTTTTGTGCCTTAGAGATATCCATCCCCAAGTCTACTACATTCCTAAGAGTCTTGTGCTCAAATTCAATGGGCATCATAGTTGTCTTCCCATATAGCAGCTCAAATGGAGTGAAGCCTATAGTTGTTTTCCAGGTAGTTTTGTAGGCCCAAATAGCTTCGGGTAATCTGTTTGTCCAATATTTTCTATGAATAGCCATTGTTTTGGTCAGAATGGCTTCAATTTATCTTTTGGTCACCTCAACTTGACCATTGGCCTGAGGGTGATAAGGAGTAGACTTCGTATACCTTATATTGTACTCATTAACCAATGTTGAAACAAGGGTTGAAGTGAATTGAGCTCCTTGATCAGTCACTATCTCTCTTGGCACTCCATACCACGTAAATATTTCTTCATAAATAAATTTTGCAATCTTTTTGTCTCTTGCATTTTTCATGGCCTTAACTTCTTATATCCACTTAGTTACATAATCAGTGCATACCAAGATATAAGACTTACCATTTGATGGAGGGTCAATGGGTCCTACAAAATCCAATCCCCAGTTGTCAAAGGGAGTGATTACTACTTGATGATAAAGTGGTATCTCATCAAATTTGGTTGGCCGGCCCATCCTTTGGCACCTATCACATTTCCTTGTATATCTTCATGCATCCTTGTGGAGTGTGGGCCAATAGTATCCTGTGTTCAAAATCTTCATTGTTGTCCTCTTGGCTACAAAATTCCTTCCACGAGGTTCATCGTAACATGCATGCAAAATTTCATATTTCTCATCTTCCCTCATACATCTTCTCATGACATTATCTAGTCCAGTATAAAACAAACATCTAGCAATCGATGAAAAAGGAAAATATTTTTCAATGAGCACTCTTCTCTCTTTTGGAGAGAAGTGAGGAGGAACTCTCCCTGTCACAA
>VDFB02017584.1:194623-236743 GCA_007258455.2 Sequoia sempervirens
GAATAGGATTTTTGAAGGGGGCCCGTATTTTTATAACCCGGTGGGCTTATTTATTAAGCCATGGCATGCTGGCTTCAACCCGGCAGAGGAACTTCCGAATCGGGTTCCGGGTTGGGTTCGTCTTCCAAGGCTCCCTGTGGAATGCTGGCGAGAGGATGTGTTGTGCCTATTAGCCTCGAAGCTGGGGAAACCTGTGGGTTCTTCTCAGCAAACAAAAATCAAAAAGGTAATGACTTTTGCCCGGTTCTGTGTAGAAATTGATTTAAGTAAGCCATTGCCAGACTCGTTAGAAGTGAGTATAGGATATTATTCATGGGTGCAACAGCTGGATTATGAAACACTTCCCTTCCGTTGTCATTTCTGTCATGAGTATGGTCACCTCCTGCGCAGATGTCCAAAGGCCAAGCCTTTGGAGGCTCATTCTTCTCAACCTTCAGCTAATCCACCTAGGGTGGATAAGGGCAAGGCCCCCATTCAGGGTTCTGGTGGTAGGGAAGATGGATTTATTCCCGTTAGAGGCCGAAACAGAAATAAAGGTCATAAAAGGACTTTGAAGGACAGGCAGGAGGAGGACACCTTCAACAGGTTTGAGGTGCTAGAGGATCTTAGTCAACAGGAGGTGAACCCAGGATTTTTGGATCTAGATCATGGGACTTTGGATATTGATCAGCATGGCCCTTTAGTTGAGGAAATTCTTACTCCCCAACAGGAGGGGGGTATGGGAGTGCCATGCTTAGATGAGGTTGGGAAAGATTCTAGTCAGGTTTTGCTCAACTCAGAGGGGATTATGGCTCCGCTTACTGATGGGACTTCGGCTCTAGGGACAGATCGTCAAATGGAGGTTCAGGTTGAGCTGGGTGGTAGTGCTGAGGTAGTGAAAGATAGTGTAGATAAGGTTCACCTCTTGCAAAAAGTTGGTCCAGAGGTGGGCAAGAAGAATATCAAGGCGTCCTCTCAGTTGGGTGTTTTGCAAAAAGTTCTCAAGAAGGGGGGGCCGGAGAAAATTTCTAAGCTGGGAAGGAAGAAGGATGAGGAAAAGATTAAGATGATAGGGGAGACTTTGGTGGAGTCAGGGTCAGTCAAGACTCTAGATTCGCATTTTTCATGCCCCTCGAAATGATAGTTCTCTCTTGGAATGTTAGGGGCTTGAACAGTGGCCCTAGACAAAAAGCTGTTCGGGATTTGATTAGGTGTCATTCGCCTGATGTTCTTTTTTGCAGGAGACTAAGCTCTCTGTGGATGGTATGATGGATTTAGTTCCTAAGTTATGGGGGAATGGTGGATGCCAATGCATTGGTGCTCAAGGGTCTTCTGGCGGGGTGGCATGCTTATGGAACCCACGTAAGATTTTCCCCCTCTGGTGGGGGTCTTTTAGGTCCTCCCTTTCCATGGTGGCCTCTTGTTTTATGTCAGGGGAAATTTCTCTCTTCTCCAATGTGTATGCGCCTGTGGAGTTGCAGGGCAAGCAACTTTTGTGGTCCAACATTCATCTAGTTCGCAGCTTATTTCCCTACCATCCTTGGATTATTGGAGGTGATTTTAATGCTATCACGGAGCTTGCTGAGAAACGAGGTGGTATTGCAAGGTTGGAGGCTTCTGCTTTATTGCTCCAGGACAATATCTATGCTTTGAATCTTGTGGATATCAAGCCTGGCAATGGTCTTTTTACTTGGAATAATAGGAGAATTGGTGATGCCTCTATTTCTGAAAGACTGGATAGATTTTTGGTGTCTAGTTTTTGGGTGGGGGACAGGTGGTTGATAAGCTCTGAAATTTTGGATGGTCGTGGTTCTGATCATTGGCCTATTAAGCTAGTGGTTGATGTGCCTCAACGGTGTGCTAGACAGACCTTTAAGTTCCAACTCATGTGGCTTAGGGATGAATCTCTTCATGATCTGCTCCCTAGTTGGTGGGATCAGGGTAAGCCAGCATATGGCACTGCCATGTACTCTTTCTCAAAGAGGCTCCAGTATGTTAAATACAGATTGAAAAGATGGAATAGGCAGCATTTTGGTAACTTATTTCAGGAAAAGCAAAAGGCACGAGATAATCTAGACCTAATTACCAGACAAATTCGAGATCAAGGCCTCTCAGAGGAGCTGAGTTTATTAGAGGTTGCTGCAACAAAAGAGCTTGAGGAATGGGAGTTAAGAGAAGAGATTTTTTGGAAACAAAAGTCTCGTATTGAATGGCTCCAGGCTGGGGATCGAAACACTGCGTTCTTCCATAACTCAGTTAAGGATCGGAGACAAGGTAATGCTATTTATTCTATTCTGTTGCCTAATGGGGAATCTTTGTCCTCTTCAGCCTCTATTTCAGCTAAATGCATTCATTATTTCTCTACCCTTTTCTCTAAGGATTCGCCTCCTGCGGAGGAGGATGAAGCTAAAATTTTAGATTGTATCCCGAAGCTGGTGACTAATGAAATGAATGAATCATTGCTTGCTCCTATTACCTTGTCGGAGCTTGAGAAGGTTGTATTCCAGATGAAGAAAGGTAAAGCTCCTGGGCTTGATGGATTCCCCATTGAATTTTTTCAAGAGTTCTGGGAAGTGGTTAAATTGGACCTTTTAGAGGTTGTCCAAGAATCCTTTATACATAAACAAATGTTGAAGTCCCTAAATGCTACATTTTTAGCTCTTATTCCTAAGAGGATGGGAGCTAACTCCTTGGATTTGTTTAGGCCTATAGCTCTATGTAATGTTGTGTATAAAATTATTACTAAGTTGATCGCAGAAAGGCTGAAGCCTTGGCTTGATGACTTAATTTCTGAAGAGCAGGGGGGGTTTGTTGCTAGAAGACAGATCATGGATGGGGTAGTTATTGCTGCTGAGGCCATCCATTCTATGGAATCCTCAAAAGATAAATCTATGTTTATCAAGTTAGACATGGATAAAGCTTATGATCGTGTTAAATGGAGTTTTCTATTTAAAATCCTTGGAGCTTTTGGCTTTGCTGAGGGTTGGATTGATTGGGTTAGGAGTTGTGTCACTTCCTCCTCCTTTTCGGTGCTTATCAATGGTGAGCCCACTTGTTTGTTTGGTGCTTCTAGAGGCCTTAGGCAAGGAGATCCCCTATCTCCTTACTTATTCATCCTCCTTGCGGAAGGCCTGGGAAGACTCATTCGTGCTCAGGTTGCTAGTGGCTTGCTTCAGGGATGGAGTTGGGGAGATGGTATTCCCCCTCAGTCTCATCTGCAATTTGTAGATGATACTGCTTTGATGGGCAGGGCTAAGGTTGAGGAGGCTCTCAATTGGTGCAGTGTCTTGGATAGTTACTTGGCGGCTTCTGGGCAGCGCATAAATGAGGGGAAGTCCTTCATATATTTCTTCCACACTCCTAAAGGTATTCAAAGGAGAATTGCTGGTATCCTTCGGTTTCAGATTGGTTCGCTTCCCTTTTCCTATCTTGGAATCCCTCTTGCTGTTCGCTCTCTCCCCAAAAGGTTTTGGCAAGAGACTCTTGATAAGTTTCGAGGATTGGTCAGTCATTGGACTTGCAGGTGGCTTTCTTCAGCAGGTAGAGTGACTCGTTTAAAGTCGGTGGTCCAGGCTCTTCCTATTTATAAATGCTTTGTTCTTTCTGCTCCTTCAAGTTTTATTGGAGATTTCGAGAAATTGTCTCGTCAGTTTCTGTGGGCTGGTAATCTTCTTCATAGAAAATGGAGTCTTGTGAAGTGGGATGTTGTTTGTAGGCCAAAGCAAGAGGGGGGTCTTGGTTTATGGCGGGCTGATTTGAATGGGCAGGCCTTGGCTGCTAAGTTTTATTGGCGCTGGTGCTCTCAACAGCATATGTGTTGGGCTAAAATTCTGACCTTCAAATATTTGGGGGCAGTAGAAAGTAGGGAGGTATCAAGGTTTAGTATGGAGGGGAAAGGCTCTGTGATCTGGAGTACCCTTAAACGTGGTGCCAAGTTGGTTAAACAGGGACTTTTTTGGATTTGTAATGGGGGTCGAGATGCTCTTTTCTGGTATGATTCTTGGGATGGATACCCACCCATTGTGTCATCTCATCCCCATCTCCAATATTTGTGCCAGATTTTTGTGGAGGCGGGTTGGAGTCATGTGGCTGATTTTAAATCTCAACAATCTTTGGGTCAAATTTCTGTGTCTAGGTGGAAGAGCCCCTTGGATTGGCCTCCTGGTGGTGCAGTGGAGGATCGTCAAGAGCTTGCTAAGATTTTATCGAGTCGTGTCTGTAATTCTCTCCAAGGGGTTGATGTGCTTGCTTGGGGTCCTGACTTGAAAGGAAAATTTTTGGTTGCCTCTGGTTATCAGGTTTTGGATAAACAGGTCTTTGGAAGCTCCCAGGTTTCTTGGTGGAAGCATGCTTGGAATAAATTTGCTTGGCCTAAGTGTAATTTTTTCTCTTGGCTCGTGGTTCAAGGTAAGTGTCTTACTTGGGATAATATTTGCAAACGTGGGTTCCAGGGCCCCTCCATGTGCATTCTATGTGGTCAGCATGATGAATGCTTATCACATCTCTTTTTTCACTGTTCTTTTGTTAAGACTATCTGGCATCACTGGTGGAATCTTTGGAGCTTACCGTGTTGCCATGTCTCTTCTTTGGAGGATTTTTGGAAGAGACAGGGTTCTTCTCCTGCTACAAGCTCTTTTCTTAAAATTGCTTGGAGCATTGGTCCTAGTTTGATTGTTTGGAAAATCTGGTTGGAACGCAACAGAAGAATATTCTTGGATAAAAAATTGCTCATGGGGCAACTTTGGAGGCGAATTCTTGGGGCTTTGCTGGAGACTTTGACTGCAAAGTGTGACTTGTCTGTGCCGATTGCTCCTGGGGACTTGGGTGTTGTAATTTCCCTGGGTCTTGCCACAGGGGGGAAGTGTATTATGAGTAAAGTGCATCGTAGGCGTGGGCGTGAGAGGGTTGCTCGTGAGGGCTTTTGGTGCCCACCTGCTCTAGGGGAGTTGAAAATTAATACTGATGGGTCTTCTAGGGGTAACCCTGGGCATGCTGGGGTTGGTGGTATTGGTAGAGATAGCCTTGGAGTGGTGGTTTTCTTCTTTTCTATGTATCGTGGTTTGCAAACTAATAATCTTATGGAGGCAAGCGCTATTCTCTTGGCGATTGAGCGTGCGGTTTCCCTTGGATGGCGGTGGATTGTTTGTGAAGCTGATTCTCAGGTGGTTATTGATATGTTGAATAATCGAAATGTGGAGGATGTGAACTGGCAGCTAGCTGTGGTTGTCAAACAGATTATTTCTCTGTGCTCTACCTTGGAATCCATTGTTTTCCGCCATATTCCACGGGAGTGGAATATGGTGGCTGATGGGCTGGCTAGATGGGCATCGGAAAAGACTGATTCTTGGTCTGTGGATGATTGGAGCAATCTCCCTGTTGATATGGCCCCTATTCTTGAGGAGTGGGTTGCTGAGGATATGAGGTGCTTCTTGGGTGTGAATTAATTCTTGTTGTTTTGGCCCCTTGTGGCTTCCTTCTTTGAACTTTGTAATGCTGTTATGATTCAATAAAGTTTTTACCCTCTTTTATTTAAAAAAAATAAATTTTTTCTCCTCAATTGAAATGTAATGCATGTAGAAAATTCGCGAATCCTTAGAAATATTTGGGACTGTTTTCCAATCAAGAAAATCTTACTGGGGTTTGGGATTGTTATGTATTTAAAGTAGAATTTTGTTGGGATTCTGGAATTGAACAGGGTTACTGTAGTTTTAAGTTAAAAATAATAATAAACCAGTAAAAGAATAACGTCATCTCTGAGAATTCAGGGTTGTGAAAATCCTCAATTGTAGATAAATTTTACAAAGTTATTATGTGTATAAATATTTGTATTGAATAGTAATTGAATTTTGTTTCTCTATATTCAAAATATTCTTTTATATAATATATATATGTATATATATATATCATATATATATATATATATATGTATATATATACATATGTATCAGATATATATATATACATATATGTATGCACATATATATATAAATATAAAGATAGTTTAAAGATTTTTTTTTTTTAAATAAGGTTAAAAGTTCACCGAATAAATTTATTTTGAAATTATTTTAAAAAGGCAGACTGGGTGATGATCGGCCTCGGCCGTACCCACCACCCAGCCGGCCGTGGTTGGTGCGGCAGCCTACGGGCTACCACGGCAATACTTCGGACTGCTGTGACAGTCCGTAGACTGTCCACGACAGTCCGTGGACTGTCCGCGGCCGGTAGATTACCCCTGGCGATGGCCTTTATTTGTTTTGAATGAAGTTCCGGTCATTCGTTTAAAACGAAAATTCGTGTGTTGAATTTTTTTATATATGCATTTATAAATATATATATCATATATTTATTATTTAATTTAATTATATTTATGTCACAATTTCTCTGTTATAATTATTTAATTAAATTCTGTCTGTAAACAGATTGTTTCACTTTCTGGTATGAGATAAACAAAATTTTATTATAGTGGAAATGTGTAATTAGAAAGGAATTTCTATTAATTTGTTAAATTATAAACTTGATAGGATAATATAGTAAAAAGGCAGATTGTGAACATATATCAGCATTGATTATTTAATTCTTTTTAATTTGTGAAATGGAATTTAATATATAATTGAATAAATTATCTTTTATTCTTATTTTGTGAAATTGTAGTCTTGTAGACTTGTGGGTTTTGGACATTGTTAGTTCTTTGATGTGGGAACCCTTTTTGTGTTAGTGCTTTAGTCTTCCAGAGGATTGTGATTTTGTCGAATTTATATCTCTTCACTTTGAGTTTTGTTAAGTTAAGAATGGGGTGTACCGAATTATGAGATTTTGTTATGGTACTTAATTTGCGAGATGAGTTATGCCTCGTGTAATATCCTTGTTGTTGTTTGCATTTCGATGTTTAAGATTGGAATGGTACAACCCCTGTTTCTTTTTGGTTTTGGTTGGGTCTCTAGGGAGAGTGGCTCCTTGTGGGGGCCGGCGCCCCGCTTAAGGGGAAGGGCTCAGGATAACCCACGAGTGAGTTAGTAAACAAGTGAAAACCTAATAATTAACTTAGGAGGGTTGGGTAGTAATATCATTACAAGATTGTAAAATGGATGCCTCGACTTCATTAGTGCTTCCATAGGCTAATGGAAGGTTGAGAAGGTCGTGGTTGGCAAGGTCGTGACCTCGTCTTCACGAGAGGTCTACGGCTCCGCATGAATCACCCTATGGACTGGCGCCTCCAGTTGGGAGGAAGGGCACAGGATAGCCATAGATGGGATCGACGCCTCCAGTTGGGAGGAAGAGCACAGGATAGCCCATGTAGGACAATGCGATGACACTCTCCCCTAGTTGCCCATGTGTTTTATTTTATTGTGTTCCTCTGGAAGGGGGTTATGGGAGTTGGTTTGGATTGTTGATTAAATGAATTTAAATTGATTTATGATTTAATTTTTCAATACATCTTTGGTGTACTTTGTGGTTTTCTATGATCTCATTGTTATTCAGATCTTGTACTCTTATGGTATTATGGTATGATGTTATTATTTGTTTCATTGTAATTTGGAGTATTGTGTTATGGTTCTATGTTGGTACTTTTTGTATACTTATACGTCAGTCTTGGTCAGTTGACATTCTTGGTTGGAGTTACTTCTCTATCACCTCTTAGCACGGGGGTGGTCAGGTGGAACGTGCTCTGCACACCGTTGGGTTCCCCATCAGCGTTCGTTGGCACAGTCTCATCCTTTTGAAGAATTGTACCAATTGATCTTCATGTATTTTGATAATCTTGTATATTGTATTCATCCCACATGATTGGGAATCATGATGTAAATTATGTATGGATATGTTGTGTATTTAAAAGAAGTTGTAATATAAATTTCAATCTTGTATCCTTATTTGGTTATGTTATTCCTCATGGTTTTACCTTATGATGGAATCTATATATATATATCTAATGTTGTGATTATTAGTTCCTTTTGATATCTCATGAGTTGATGTTTTGTAATGTTTATTTTTGATGTGACCTCGTGTGCCCCAAAGAACATAGTCGGTTAAGTTATTGTATTATAATGAAGTTATGTTCATATACATGATTATTTGATATTGGTTATATTGATTATTGTTGTTCTTTTAAAAAAAAAAAATTTTGCGTTCTTTATTGTTGTTCTTTGGGGCTTGCACTTGCATACAAAGAGAGTGAAGCGGTATAAATGTAATAAGGAGGTGGAGAACTAATGGATTGAAGTGGATGACAACCTATTTTTATAATTGCATGCTTATCTAGGTATAGCTTAGGGTACAGGTGTAACTATTGTGGTGGGGAGGTTGAATACTACATGGGATGTGAAACGATGTTTTCCTAATTTGTTTCATCACCCCATGCTTTTGTGACTTGGCACTGTCCTTATCATGATTTGACTCTGACGAGGGATTTAATAGGAAAGTATCTCATTCCTTGGGATTTTTCTATTTACTATGATATGGAAAGTCTTGTATGGAATTACACTTTTATTTATTTCTTCCTTAAGCTGAATTATTTTATCAATTATGTGCTTTTTGAGGGAAGCCTGGGTGATGTGACTACACATCGTATCTCCCCTGAAGCTAAGGATTTGAGGCTAATTTTCATCATGACAAATAAGCCATGCGTCTCCTCTTCATCGTACCATCACTTATTTCCTAAGCTGCACCTTTCTCATACATCCTTTTAGCTAGAGTTTCAAATACTGATCTTGTTTCACTAATATTTATTGTTGTGGCTATTCTCACATGGATTGTGGGTTTTCAAAAAGGGATGGTAGAATTTGGAAAAAATTTATCCACTCTCCAACTTATAACATTGTTTCTACTAGATCCTTCTTGATGTTGTGTGATCATAGAACCCTACTAACAAAGGTCTTGTGTGTTATTCTTTTGCCAGATTGTGGAAACAACTATAGTATTGTTTCACTTGTTAACTTTTTACCCACTAATGTGACAATTGAGAAGGGTAAAATTTATTTCATCTACCACTACCACTGTAACTCCATGAGGGTTCCCAAGAAAAGATTGGAGTCATTATCCTATGTGTCTTTGTGGCAGAATGTTGAGCTTTGGAAGCTATTTGAAGAGGCTAGTATGATGCCATTCTTTACGGTGATACGTGGGTACAATGACAATATAACTACAATTTTTTACAAATCATGGAGAGAGGATAGAGTTCAAATTGGTAGTATAGGGTTTGAAGTGTCCCCCAAGTTGATTGTGGTTGCGACTGGTCTTCATTACAATGGCCTAAGGGTGTCCAAAATAAGAAATGGAACTTACCAGAGGTTTATAGATATCTTTCTTGAAGGTTACAAGAAGCTTGAGAGATGCCAAAATGAATATGAAAAAGAGCACCTCCCAGCCCCTTATGGGGTTGTAAGTGTTCATATTATGAAGTATTTCACCTTGGAAGGGAATTACACCATAGTCATGTCATATTCATAGGAATGAGAAAATTAACATACCTTTTTTTTCTCTATTTTCATCTTTCAAACAATGCAAAGCTAACGGAGCCTCGCCCCCTCTCCACCAAGGTTTAATCCAATGTCTTTATAACTATGCTTCTGCAATTACCCCCTAACGGGACCTTCTAGTGGTATCCCTACTGGTGATGTTGCCCTGTGTCTTAAGTGAACCCACTCCCTTGCCCCTCTCAGGCTATTTATTCTAGTGAGGGTACTTCCTCTGTGAGACCTCCCACCAAAAAACCCCCTGTTGTTCCTTCCAATATGAAACAATTCTCTATTAATGGCCTTCTTACCAAGGGAAACCCTGTTACTCAATTTGAAAGGAAAAGAGACTAGTTTTAACCCCACGAGTAACCTCTCTAGAACTAAAAGGAAATTCTTTGATAGTCTTGAACCAAAAATTGCCAAAAAAGTCCCTATTGAGATTAGAGATGAGGAGCAAGGTAAATTGGATGATTCTAGCAGTGGGAAGGGTGAGATAAGGTCAGCTAGGCTTATAGGCCAGTCTACTAAAGGAAAGAAACTTTTCTTTGAAGAGCCTAGGGATGAAGATGAAGATGATGCTCTGCCTCCCATTAATCTGAGTAAACAAGATGACTCAAAAGACTCTTCCAGGAGTGAACAAGATGAAGAATTGATTGGTGATGACCAACCAGTGGTTGAAGACTCAAAGGATGAGGAAGAGGAAGGGCTCCAGAATATTTAACGTGAAGTCAAGGAAGTGGTAAGGGAATTCACGACGGGGATGGATGAAAAACATATGGAGGAAAAAATTGGGGAGATGCGAGATATGTTAAGGAATAAGATTTTCTAGAAAAGTTACAAGATGTTTGTAGAAGAACTAGAATCTTCTAGAAGAGATGGACTCTTCTAGAAAAGATAGAATCTTCTAGAAGCTAGAAGCAACTAGAAGTTGTTCAAGGAAAAAGAACATTCTAATTTTAGAGGTATCTAGAACATTAAAAGTTTCTAGATCTTAGAGGTTTCAAGTATAAATATGAGGTTGTCCATTGTAAATAGCACTATTGTTGGGGTAAGTTGTTGGATTGTATGCAAGCAAGTTAGATCAATATAATTTATTTTAGCCATTTCTCACCAGATTTTATGTTATATTTTTTCCCTATTTATTGTTGTTATTTTATTATTTGGGCCTGTTCTTACATGGTATCAGAGGTAGAAATCTTCTAACAAGGATAAGATATTGCTAGATTGATATTTGTTTAGCAAGATACTCTTTGAAGTGGTTTAATCTATTTGTTTGAGGGTTGTTCTTTTTTCTAACATGGGTTCTACAAATGAAAGTTTTCTAATATTTGATGGAAGTGGTTTCACAGATTGGAAGATTGCAATTAAGAATTCCTTGAGAGAAAAGGCTCTATGGAGTATAGTGAATAAAGAGATTGGAGAACCTCAACAAAAGAAAGAAAATGAGTTATGGAAATGCAAGTTGGAGCAAGCTAGAGGAATTATTTGTAAGGCCTTGAGTCCCAATCTCAATAGAAGGTTTGTTGATGTTGATAATCTAATAGAACTATGGGAAAATCTAGAAAAAGATTATAAAGATGTAGATATTGCTAGTATGTTCAACATAGAAGAAAAATTGGTGAACATAGGCCCAGCTAATTTTGAAAAAATGGTTGATTACTTTAATGAGGTCACATATTTAAATGCCTAGTTGAAGAAAATAGGTGTTGAATATGCAAAAATTATTTTCAGTTGATTGCAATGGTTGAAAGTAAGCTTCCCCAACCTTACAAGGTATTTAAAGAATCAAGGAAAAGAGTTATTCAATTAAATCCTAATACCCCCCAACAAAATTTTGATTAATTTTGTAAGTTAGTTTTAGATGAAGAGGCTTAGCTTATTAAAGAAGGTTATATTAAGAAGACTCATCCATATGTAGCTGAGAGTAACTAATTTTCTAGATGTGTTGATGGAAAGAAGAATTGGAAAGGATATAATAAATTTCAAAATAATGGTGGTTTTAACCAATTTCCTAGAAATGAAGGTGTAGAAAAATAGTTGGAATGAAAACCCATTATTTGTAGGTATTGTGGAGGTGAGAATCATATGGGAAAAAAATTTTGGAGAAGAGGAACAATGAAAGACAATAGTACAAGGCTAAGCTAGAATGGTTTAAGGAAGGAAAGATAAATAAACAAAGTTTTGTAGCCATCTCTAGGAATGTAAAATCAAGTGTAGAGGTGATTTCGAAACTCAAAAATACATCTAGAGTAAAGGGAGGATAATTTTCTTTAGATTTTAATAAAGAATGGATTCTAGATTTAGGAGCATATTTTCACATGACTGGAGATAGATCTTTATTTATTGATTTTCATGAAGGATGTTGGCCTCCTACAATGATTTAATAACTAAGCCTTTATAGTCGTGATTCAAAGATTGGAAATCTAACCTGAATAGCTATCTCAATAATCATGAAGGTGAATTTAACTTGTCAACCCAGGGATGTGAACTTGAAATGGGTCAGCACAATATGTGCACTAGGAACTCAAAGTAGCCATTTTCATTCTATAGCTAAGAAAGAAATAATGTTGAAAGTAAATTGCTTGGAAAGGAATAGCATAAATGTTGAACATCAACCAAAAACTATACTAAGCTTAAATACATGACAGGAATGAAAATCTAAGCAAAAAAACAAGAAACTACTTTGTTTGTTCTGGCTATAGGAAGAATCATAGAATGAAATTCTAGTGGTTGCAGGAATAGTCAACGCCAGATTCTTAACTAGTTATTAAACATAAATTAATAACTAAGCTAAAATAAACTAAAGTACAAATTGCTCACCAAGTGGGCCTCCTTGGATGAGTATCCTCTAAAACTAATGTAAACTCAGATGCTCAAACTTAGAACTTCATTTTATTCATTGGAAAATGCAAATACAAAATATTGGCAGAGTTGTATTGCTAGAAACTAAGAATGCAAGTACATCATCAGATCACACGCCACCTATAGAAGAGGGGCATCTGATCCTTATTTATACTACCAACTAAGCAAGGCAGTCAGCTCCACGAACTAGGAGGACACCATTTAGGGAAAATAGAGAAAAGAATGGAATGGTGGTTACACCTGCATGGAATCTGGTTAGACATGCATGTCCAAATGCAGATTTAGTACTGTAGTAATGCCTACATTTTCTCAACATCATTAAAGACCAATACAAGGCAGTTACATTTGATTTGCATGGAGAATCTCCTGTCGCCGTCCTCCATTTGACCTTTGAACAATTCCTCTGTTGACATTATGATGCATGACTAGCTAGAAGTTGTCTTTCTTAATTTAGTATCCTCAAATGATATATGCATGGAAATGTTAGTATGCACAATAATTGCATACCTATAACCACCTTAAATAACATTCATTAACTGCATGCAAAATTAATATAGATAGTCCATATAACATGCCAATGTCATTAAAGATTTGTAGAAATAGGATTAAGCCCAATGTCTATGGTTTGAGGGAATATTATGAAAATATCAACACTTAACATCAAAGTCCATGACAACTTCCAGCAAATAAACCATAAGTTCTAACCCAAATTTGACCAAAAACTAGACTCATCACTCCCCCCAATCTAAGGTTTTGTTGGTCCTCCAGCAGGGGAAGGGTAATGTTCACCGTCAACAAGTAACCCTGTAACTTCTGCAATCTTTTCCCTAGTCGCCATGATCTCCAACCCTTTTACTGTGGCTTTTTCTTCAGAAAATGTTTGGGAAAATTCTCGTGCAATGTCTTCATCAAAACCATCCAGCTTCATGAAGTAGTCTAACCACCTACAATTTCAAAATTTGTCCAAGCAGGGTGCATCCTATTGTAAAACATCATGCACCATGGGTTCATTTTGAGTTAACCCACCTCCCATTGTCTACAATCAAGTTATCACTCTGCAAAATTTTCTTCCTGCAATTCTCGTATGAAAGCCAAATTCACCTTCCTGCAATACTTGCTAAATTTTCAACGCCAATGTCAACTGAATTTTCCCTTTTTTTTCCCTTTTGCTTCTTGTAACTCAGATTATGACAGGGTCAATAATGGCAAGGAAGGAGTAATAAAAGAAAGTTATGATGGGAAGAAATGGCAGCTACAGTTGGTGTCACTTCACACATGCAAGCCATCCTCTCACTCAGATTTCAAATTGGCTCAGTTTAAATTTTGTTGACATAGACCAGTATGGACCGACACGTGGGCAAGATATTTACATCTTTTTCCTCCCCCCAAACCTAAATTTGGGCATGTGTCCTCACATGTGAGATGGGAGTGGTGATTTGATAGGGAATAATGACATGCTATGGTGGATGTCCATATTAACGTACAACAATTAAATCAATGTACTAAAAGATAATTAAGATGTAGCAATTAATGTGCACATACCTGAATGTGTAGAGGATTCATTACAAAGATTGTGGAGAAAGCACCATTCACCTTCGTAGGAAATAAGTTGAGCAATTAGTGAAGATGAAGTGGAATGAGGTGAGGTGGAATGAAGTGAAGTGATGGAAGAGAGAGAAAGGTGGTGATGGATGGGAAAATGGGCGGATGGGTGAAGAAATGGACTCCCACAAAAGTGGAAGTCTTTATTATGACAAGTACGTACCTTAATTAGTCAGGAGGGACACTAGGTCCACTTCCTTCGGCTGCAGGAAGCTCAAATGTGAATTGCTACAGAAACTCTTCTTTGGAAGCTGGCTTGTGGTATAATTAGAGAAGATGACCATTGACAAGAAACTTGAATCTAACAGGGTCAATGGTGGTAAGTTGAACAATACCATTGGGAAAGACCTCAACAACCTCATATGCTCCTAGCCACCTTGTCTACAATTCTCCTATATTGTCTTGATACCTTGAGACATCAAGCAGTGCCTAGTCACCTGGCTGGAATTTTTTCTCCTTGATGAATTTTTCATGCCATTTTATTCTTTGATTCTGCACTACCTCTGTGTGATGCAAGGTTTCCTTCCTCATCTCATCCAAAGCATTCAGCTACAAGATTATTTCTTTTTGTGCCTTAGAGATATCCATCCCCAAGTCTACTACATTCCTAAGAGTCTTGTGCTCAAATTCAATGGGCATCATAGTTGTCTTCCCATATAGCAGCTCAAATGGAGTGAAGCCTATAGTTGTTTTCCAGGTAGTTTTGTAGGCCCAAATAGCTTCGGGTAATCTGTTTGTCCAATATTTTCTATGAATAGCCATTGTTTTGGTCAGAATGGCTTCAATTTATCTTTTGGTCACCTCAACTTGACCATTGGCCTGAGGGTGATAAGGAGTAGACTTCGTATACCTTATATTGTACTCATTAACCAATGTTGAAACAAGGGTTGAAGTGAATTGAGCTCCTTGATCAGTCACTATCTCTCTTGGCACTCCATACCACGTAAATATTTCTTCATAAATAAATTTTGCAATCTTTTTGTCTCTTGCATTTTTCATGGCCTTAACTTCTTATATCCACTTAGTTACATAATCAGTGCATACCAAGATATAAGACTTACCATTTGATGGAGGGTCAATGGGTCCTACAAAATCCAATCCCCAGTTGTCAAAGGGAGTGATTACTACTTGATGATAAAGTGGTATCTCATCAAATTTGGTTGGCCGGCCCATCCTTTGGCACCTATCACATTTCCTTGTATATCTTCATGCATCCTTGTGGAGTGTGGGCCAATAGTATCCTGTGTTCAAAATCTTCATTGTTGTCCTCTTGGCTACAAAATTCCTTCCACGAGGTTCATCGTAACATGCATGCAAAATTTCATATTTCTCATCTTCCCTCATACATCTTCTCATGACATTATCTAGTCCAGTATAAAACAAACATCTAGCAATCGATGAAAAAGGAAAATATTTTTCAATGAGCACTCTTCTCTCTTTTGGAGAGAAGTGAGGAGGAACTCTCCCTGTCACAAGATAATTAGCTATGTCAGCATACCAAGATGTTTGAACACTGATAGAGAATATATGCTCATTAGGAAAGGAGTAATCTATGGCTTGATTGTCCTCTGATGTGGTCAACCTTGAAAGAAAATCTACAACAACATTGGCCTTCCTTAGTTTATCCACAAGGGTTATGCCAAACTCTTGCATCAACAATAACCATCTTGCTAATCTACCTAAGATCAAGGGTTTATTCATGAGATATCTAGTGGTTGCATGATCAGTGTGCACAAAGATCTGATAGTCTATTATATAGTGCCTAAATTTGTTTAGGGCATCTTGTACGAGATCTTTTTCAAGAAAATATTATCAATCTACAATATTGTCCAAGTGAAGAACAAACAATTGTTGTATCTACTAAGAGTATGACTGAAGCAAAATTCTTGAAATTATGAAAAATGCTTGGTATGTTAGAGGTGAACATTAAGGGGGGAAAGTAGTATAATTTTCCCCTCTCCTTTGTATATTCCCCTCTTCTTGGTATCTTGTTTGTAATATTCTATCCAATCTTAAGGGGGGATGTTAAGGAGTAAGATTGTCTAGAAAACTTACAAGATGTTTCTAGAAGAACTAAAATCTTCTAGAAGAGCTAGAATCTTCTAGAAGCAACAAGAAGTTGTTCAAGGAAAAAGAACATTCCAGTTTTAGAGATATCTAGAACATTAGAAGTTTCTAGATCTTAGAGGCTTCATGAGGTTGTCCATTGTGAACAACACTATTGTTGAGGTAAGTTGTTGGATTGTATGTAAGCAAGTTAGATCAATATAATTTCTTTTAGCCATTTCTCATTGTTTTATGTTTTTTTTACCTTTTTTGTTGTTGTTATTTTATTATTTGGGCATGTTCTTATAGGATAATGATAGGCCCTTGATCTTTATGCTTCTCAAGTTTGGAAACTACAACATAAAGTGGATAAGATGGACAAGGCCTTTAAAAAATTAGTATTTATCACTTTGGGAATTATGTGAAAGGCTATCTTTGGCATGGTGAGTGGGGCGACTAAGGCTAAGAAAGGCCATCGGAAGATGAAAGCCTCTTAGGCCAAGAAGGATCAACTGAAAGAAGGAGAAACTAGGTCTATGGAATAGTACAACGAGGCAATGGAATAGCTTGAGCATGAATGGAACCTTATCTACTATCTAAAAGTGTAATTCAGTATGGTGGTCTTTATTTTTTGGTTTTTTTTCTATGCTCTTATTGGGCTCGTGTGCCCCTCAAACTGTTAGACTTGGTTATGTCTCTAGGGTTGTTTTTTGTTGGTTCGTAGTTTCTGCTACTTTGGGTTTTTAGGTTTCGGTCCTACTATGGGGTGTTGGTTAGTTTTATTCCCCTATTGTTTTGATGTGTTTTTTTTATGACCTTTAATTTTTTTTCCACTTTCTCGTTGGGTTCAAGGGCCCTTTCCCTTGCTTCTATTACAAAAAACATGACATTTCTAAGATCAATTGAGCTTCTCACTCTACACAACTATCATATATGGAAGTTAAAAATGACCCAATTACTAAAATCTAAAGGTCTATGGAAAATTTTAGATGAACATCAACCTAAATTGAGAAGAGAATTTGAAAAATTTACTCATAGAAGTAAGTTAGATGAAGCTAAGGGGATCATAGGCTTACATGTATATGAGAATTTATTGTTTCATAATGCAAAGTTTAAAACACCTAAGGATGCTTGAGAAATACTTGAGGAATTATATGGTCAAGTCAATCAATTTAGAATCATGTAGCTTGAAGCAGATCTAACATCACTCTCTCCAAATTCTTTTCCTACTATTCAAGATTTCCTTTTAAAAGTTCCATTTAAATCATTCCATTGAAGAGGTTTTGATCAAACTACCTTAGATCAAACCCCCTTGGATAGAACCCTGCTAGTTTTAAACCATACTTATAATGGAGTCTCCTTTACACCTATCAAAATGCTAATAAAAAACCACTTTTGATTTACCTTTTGGGGATCAAATGAATTCATTTAAAATTTAATTTTTTAAGTATGTATTCCTTATTATAAGCTTCCCAAAAGTATAATTTAAATAAATTTAATTTATTATTATATTTATTTTTTATTTCAAGGAATGTAGGTTTTTCACCAAAAATCAAGCTCTATGTTCTACACATGTGGAAAAATAGCAGATTATCAAAACAAAAATAAAAAATATGAGTACATCTAGATATTGAAGTCCTTGATCCAAAAAATAAAATAAAATTGAATTTTGATACATACAAAAAAGTTACACGCTATACAAATGTACTTATGTCCGAATTGTAATATGTTTGACTTTGAAACTTGATTAAAGAAAAAATATTCAATAAAACTATCTAACCAAGTGGAACCACTAGATATCAAAGTTACAAATCTAAATTGAAAGAATTATAATTTTATCTTCATGGAAAAAAGTTATGCTATACGGTGAGCATCACTTTTTTTAAATGTTGTTTTCCTAAAAAAACTAGTTTTCGAGGGAGATGGAAAGAAGTGCAACTGATTCCAAAATTTTTGAAAACAATATATTTAGAATCTACAGACAAAATTTCATGAAACTCTAGTTTGTATCATCTTCAAATTCCTCATGGTTTAGCCTCTGTGATAGGAGCCCTAAAGTGAAGATTTAGTTAAAAATTATTTCGTCCGGGCCATTTAAAAATTGTAAACCACTATTGTGGGATCAAATCCGCTCAAAATGTTTTTTCATAATTGAAAGGTTATGGGAATGATAAATCTGATGTTGAGTGTATCTTCTTGATTCTATCTAAGTTAAGAGGTTCATATCAAGTATTTTCTTCTACTTTTTATTCTACTATGGATGCCATGGGTAAATATTTTAAGATACCTACTTTTGAGTTGTTTTGTGAGTGTCTTACTAGGGAGAGATCCAAGTTGATTTAGATGGATACTCTTCCTAGTTCTAAGAACCAAGCTCTAATGGAGAAATCTTCCAAAGGTAAAGGAAAGAATAATAAGAATCCTAAGACATAATCTCATTCAGGTAGTGAGTCTTCCTCCAAATCAAATTAGATAAATACTCAAAAGCCCACTCCAACTCAGGTTCTTCTAACTCTAGAAACTCTTCCTCTAAGCTTAAGAAAAAGAAAGGAGAACCTTGTTCTTTTTGTGACCAAATTGGGCTTGATGAGTCTCATTATTTAAAGAGACTAGAGGACTTGGAGGAAGCTCTGAGGAGAATAATATTTCTATGCCTAAGCCTTCTTCCATGGGAAAATGGAAAGCTCTTTTTGCATGTTCCTTGCACTCATCTAGTGATAGTTGGATTCTTGATTCAGGGGCTTTACATCACATGACCAATTCATATGATCTCCTGGATTACATAGCTCATAGTCATACTTCTAAAGTTGAAATTGGGCACTCTTCACATATTCTATTTTTGGGGACTAGAACAAGCTCCATTCAGCTGCTAGATGGTTTCATTAAAGATGTTCTTCCTGTTCCTAATATTTCCATGAATATACTCTCCATATATCAAATTTGTCATTTTGGGGATGGAAATACCATTTAGTTTACTCCACATAATGTTAATATTCAATAGTTACAAGATCTTGAGAAGGTTGTTGCTATAGGGATAGTTGATCATGAGGACCATTTATACCATTTTGATGGATTCGAATCTTCAATGGGTTAATCCTTTACTTCTCATGCAAATTTAGTGAGAAAAATTTGGCATGAAATATTTGGGCATTTGAACTATAGTTATCTTTAGCAAATACGCACACATAACTTAGTTGTTGTACTTCCTAATATTTCTTGCATGGAGGGTGTTTGTTGAGTTTTTTTTCTTGGAAAACATCATCAAGACCCTTTTCTTAAGGGTCAAGCCACACATGTTACCACACCTCTCAAGTTGGTTCATAGTGATCTCATGTCCTTTCTAACTCCTTTTTTAAGGGATAAATATGTGCTCTCCTTTATTAATGATTTTTCATGATGCACATGGAACTATTTTTTGAAGTACGAGAGTGATGGTCTTACCACTTTCAATACCTTCAAATAATTTATGGAGAAGCAGTTAGGTTTTTCTCTTCAATAGATACACACAGATAATGCAAGGAGTATGTTAATCAAGCATTTCATAATTTTTGTAGTGATCATGGTATTCTTCATTAGCACGTTGTTCCTTACACTCCTTAACAAGATGGTGTGGTCCAAAGGAAGAACAAGACTTTACAAGAGATGGCCAATTTTATGATTCAGCCTTGGTCCATGGTTCCAGCTTTTTGGTTGAAGATGTCAAGTGTGTGAATTATGTTCAAAATCATATGCCTCACAAGGTGGTGAAAACTATGAATTTTGAGGAGGCTTGGTCTGACACTAATCCTAATGTATCCTTCTATAGATTATTTGGTAGTGAGGCTTGTGCTTTCATTTTGGATGGTTGACTTAAAGCAATAGAGAAGAAAAGTCACAGGTTTATTTTTTTTGCTATTGTGAGGATGTGAAGGCTTATAGATAATTTAATCTTAAGACGTGAGAGATTCACTTTCATCATGATGTATAGTTTGTTGAGTCTTTCCCATAGATGGATACTCCATCACCTACTTCTTCATCCCTACCTACTCAGTCTTCTTCATTTGAAGATGCTTTGCTTCTTGAGGAATATTTTGTTGATAGTCTTGATCCACCTCCTCTAGGTCCACCTAATAGGCAATGATGTGATCATACTACTCTTGAGGATTTTGTTCCTCTTATTAGTGATCTCATAAATACTCATCGCACACATTCCTAAATAGTTGGTCTTAGTATTTTGATACATTTCATTTTTGTTGATCCTTAGAAGTTTTTAGATGCTTCAAGTACTCTTGAATGCTAGTATCTATGGATGAGGAGTATTCCTCTTTGATGCAAACTAATACTTGGGAGCTTTTCCCTCTTCCTAAATAATTAAATTTGGTGTGATGCAAGTGGGTGTAGCATACCAAATATGTAGTTGGTGGCTCTAGTGATAAGCACAAGGATCATATTATAGTAAATCAATTTTCACAAGTTGAGGGAGTTGACTATTTTGATATTTTTACTCCTAATGCAAAGATGGATTTCACTCATCTTTTCCTTTCATTAGCTACCTCTTAGGGATGGTTAGTGTATCAAATGAATGTGAAGATTTCCTTCTTGCATGGGGATCTTCATGAGGATATCTATATCGAGCAGCCACCTAGTTTTGTGTAGGATTATTCTCTTGTCTGTAGGCTTTAGCATTCCTTGTATGGTATCAAGAGGCCCCTTGAGCTTGGTATGAGAAGATGGATAATTTTTTTATTGCTTTCATGTACACATGTTACCATTCTAATCCTACATTTTATACTCAAAGGCATGGAGAGGATCTTCTTATTCTTGTTCTCTATGTGGATGATTTTATTCTCACATGGAGTTCCACTTCCATAATTCAGAGTACTCAATGAGCATTGACAGAGCTTTTTTATATGATTGATCTTGGTATTTTTCATCATTTCCTTGGTCTTCAAGTTCATCAGTCTTCTAAGGGGATTTTTATTTTCTAGCAAAATTATGCTTTAGATTTTGGTATGTCTAATTGCAATCCTACCCCTACACCCTTTTAGTTAGGTGTTTTACTATCTACCAGTTGCACTACTCCTCCATTTGATCCTACCTTGTATCGGTAATTAGTTGGAAGTATTTTTTACTTGACACATAGTCATCCTGATATTTCCTTTGTGATTGTCCTTGTCTCTCATTTCTCTCAAGAGCCTTATGAGATTCATTGAAAGGAATGCAAACACATCTTGTGGTACATTCAAGGAACTTCATATTTTGGCATTCATTAAACATCCAAAATTTCTCATATTATGGGCTTCATTAATTTTGATTGGGCTAGTGATGTTAATGAATAGAAGTCTATTTATGGTTTTTTCTTTTGCCTTGGTTTTGGTTTGATTTCATGCTCATCTAGGAAGCAAACCGTTATTTCCTTATCATCAAAAGAGGTCGAGCATCAAGGTACAGTCTTAGCTAGTTAGGAGATTCTTTGGCTTTTTCAATTGATGATTGATTTTGGATTTCTTTCCAACCATCATATTACTCTCTAGTGTTACAATCAAAGTGACATTCATATCTCACACAACTCATGGAGCAACAACATACTAAGCATACTAAGATTCACATGCACTTCATCATGTAGCTCATCCATTCTAGTGTTCTCAAGTTGAAGCACGTGCCTATAGAGCAATAGGTTGCAAACATCTTCACTAAACCTTTGATATCACCTTGTTATCTTTAGTTATGATTGATGGTTGGGGTGAAGGAAGTTCCCTTGGGGAGACTTCTTGAGTCCTTCCTTCTATGTTTCTTTGTGGTTTTCTCTCTTTTGGAGAGGATTTTTATCACGTAGGGTTTTTGTCCTTTTCTCCATTTGTGAGAGAATTTTTTGTACATGGGTACCTCATTAGGCCTTGTTGTTGAGACCCATCTTTTACATCTTATATTGGTTTATTCCTCCCTAAGTTGCACTTAAGGGGGAGTGTTGGTGTAAATAGGTATTTTACCTAATTAGTTCATTAGTGGTCCTATTTACATGTTAAGTCCATTTAGATCCTAGCAATCTTTCTGGAAGTCTTATTTTTCATGTTTAGATCTTATCTTATCCTAGGTTATTTTTTATTTTATTTATTTTTTTGTCTTGTGTTCTAAGATCAAAACACATGTAATGATCTTGTCTAATCCTATCTCTCACCTTTCCTATATAAGGAAGGCTTCTCTTGCATTGTAAAAAATATTGTATTCTTTCTTGCAGGAATAGCATATTTTTTTGTTGCTTCTCTCTTATGTGTGTGGAGTTTATTTGGTGTTGTAGATTGAAGATATTGGTTTTTCACTTCAACAATTACCACCAAAATCACTAAGTCACTTTAATTGAAAATTGGAGGAAGGGTTTTTGGGAAGAGAAGAAAGAAAGGAATAAAATTTGATAGGTTAATGATAAAATCCCTTCCATTACATCATATCATAAGAAGAGGCCTAAATTTTACCTATCCAATATTCTAAAACTAAAAAGTTGTCGGGTCTCTTAGAAATTAATTTTGAACCACATCTTCTATTATTTCAAGAAAACTCCCCGCCCCTTGGTTTAACATCAACAAGCTTAATATTGAATAAATCATCTTTAACTTTAATTATAAGGATTATAATTTTTTAGTTATTTTTATAGCTATCTTAATTATTGATTCAAATTTGCTAAATAAAAGTGTAAAATATTTAGTCAACAAAATTAATCATTTTCACTTTAATCAAAATAAAATTGTTGTATTTTGTAAAATATATTGTAATAACCTCCTTAGCAATATGATATTTTGATTTAAGATATGTTTTTTCCAAGAATCTAATTATATTAATATAGATATCTTAAATAAATCTAGCTAAACAATGTCAAAGGATGTTTATTTGTAGAGATTTTTATATAAAAAATATGATTTATGACTAATAAACACCCTGAGATTAAGTCTCTCTACATCGTTTAGATAGATTTATTTAAGATATAAATATATAACTATTTTTAATTCACTTAAGAATTACTTTATTTCAAGTTAGAGTTATTATGTTTGTTAACACTGAAAAAATTGATGGATTTACATTAGTTTACTGTAGAATTTATAGAACTATTTATTCACTACATATTTTATTTACTTTAAATTTAAGATCTTTATATTTAAAAAATAAATGCCAACTCTAAATATGTTTCTTTAAATATTTTTTCATAATCATTGGATGAAATACTTCTCTTATAACCATTTGAAATTATATCTCGACTTGATAAATTTACATTTAAAATGTTTTTTAAAAAATGTTATTATTTATATATTTAATTTATTTTTAATTAAAAAAATATCTATATATATTATTTTACTCATATTCTTTAAATTCATTTTTTTAATAATAATAAAATAATATATCTTTATTTTCATTCACTTTCTACTAAATTTATAAGAAAACAAATTTAAATGTATTTGCAAAAATGTATGTCATTCAACCATTTAAGTTGGAATATAAATCCCAAGATTTATATTTTAAAAAATATACGTATAGGTTGAAAACCTCTATCACAATAGCTTAATCTCAAACGATTTCTTTTGCAAACAATTCCATTGTTATCTTTTTATGTACATTTGATTCTAATGTTTCTTAAAAAAACTCTAGTAATTTTATCTATCTATATCTATATCTATAATCGTTAATACTAATCGAAGGCTCGAGAGAGAATAAAATTGAAGCATTTTTCAAAAGGGTGAACTCGATTCTTTAATTTGAAAGCAAGCTTCCACAATAAGGTACAGATGTTGTAGGTAACCATGAACTTCCGGAGAGGAATGAAGTTATGGTGAATTTTTTAGCATCACTGGTATTCATTAAATGATAACCAGGCCACGTTACTCGTTGTCGAGTATCTGCCCCTGGACCTTGGTTATTGTATTCACCATAATACAATGTGCTCAAGGCAAAAGTACCCGACCATTCTAACCACCCAACTGGCTGGATTAAGCTATCTAGGTAGGATTGCAAGTAAACAGTGCGGGAGTATTCTTTCCATGGCCTCCCAAGATATGTGGGGACAGAGTTGATAACAGGAACAAGATCACGGGCAGCAATGACTTTACAGTTGTGAATGCATGTTCCCGTATTTTGATTTGGATCAGTTCTACCTTGAGCTATGTAAACATTTTGCTGGTGGTCCAAAGGTCTCCGAGCCAGAAGATTGCACTGTTGAAATACCACTGCTGCATTGCCGAAGATGAAATCTATGGTACCATAAATATTGCATTCCCTGTAGAATTGACGGAGGGAGTGTGTGTAGAGAGTGTCTTGGTATCCCTTGATGCTGCACCTATAAAATGCAGATAGATCTGCCGCCACCAGTAGAGCAACGGCCTGCTGTTTCCCCGGACCTGCTGTGTTCTCAATAGTGAGATCCCTTGCAATGAAACCTTTCCCAAAAGTGGCTGCATTGAACAATTTTGAAACGCACAAGAGAGTTAGATTCAAAGATGGAGAGTAGTACACTGATTAATGTGATTCTGTTGTAACAAGGTGCACCATATAAATTCATGCTATATTATTTTGAAAGAAAGTCAAGTGAGGTGGTTTATTTCAAATCACACTGGTTTCTTAATAGAACCCATCTATTAGTGGTTTAAGTTAAGTCATCTAAACAAGTCAATGCTTAAAATCTCTTGTTTAAATCAATTCAAAAAAGAATTTAACTTGCTTCCATAATAAACTATTATGATTGTTACTACACCTGTACAAAATGATTGAATTAAATGGAGAAATGAAATGGTAAGTACGACCAGCATCCACACCCACTCAGAATAGATAAATTTGTGTTTGTAATAAAGAAAATACATTGTATATTCATTTTTAGTAAAGTCAAAATCTATAAAATAGTCTAGAAATAATAGAACAAAATCTGTTTTACTTCTTTTAGATTTTAAAGATATTAGATTTCTATAGTCTATATTGAATATCATGTTGCTTTTGGATTCAACTACGTGAGATTTGTTTTTTATAAATACCATTGATATATGTGCAACCTTCTCCCCCTCCACCCCTCTTTTTAACATATCTTTATTCACAAACATCCATTTTTTTTTCTTATAACTCTCTTTTTACATTCTAATGATGGACATGGATTGTGATCCGAAACACTGATACAAACAAATCTCATGCAATTAAATCTAGAAACAATACTCTCTTCTAAATTTAACTGTGTGACATTTATTTCTAGATTCAATTCCATGAGATTTCTTATTTATTAATACCGATTGTGTAGCATGTACAACCTTCAACCCTTTCACCTCTCCTTTTAACCTATCTTTATTTGCAAACATCCAATTTTTTCCTTATAACTCTCTTTTTATATCTTAATGATGATAGATCATAAAATGTGATCCAAAACATTGATGCAAACAAATCTCATCCAATTAAATTCAGAAACAATACTCTACGAGTCATGCATAACCTTCAAAAATAAAGCTGAGCTTAGTAAACTCACCGAGAGTCGCAGAACTGAATGTAGTCCAGCCATCTGCAACACTTCTGCTGCTGGTAATTACAGTGGCGTCCATTCCATCTCCGATGAGCATAATATTATATTTGCTAAGCGGCACAGTTACACATTCCTCATAAACTCCTGCGGTCACATAGATCACCAATCGATTTTCGCTTGTGTCTGCAGCTGCGTTGATGGCAGCAGTGATGGTGGTGTAATCACCGCTGCCGTCCTTCGCCACTGTCACCACGTTGCCCGTTAATTTTACGCCCCTTGCAGTCTGCATAAGAATTCTTCTGTCCCCACGAGACAGCCATGATGGAAATCCATCGTCGAACGACAGGAAGTCATGGTCGACACGATCAACATGACGAGCATTAGATAACAGCCGTCGGTTGTGCACAGAAGTCGGTTGAAATTCCATGTTTGCGATCCAAAACTTCTTTACCAAAGCTAGACAATTACTCACGGACTGCGACGTGCTAAAGATGTAATCGGTGAAAGAAAGCAATTGGAGATTTAAATTTTCTTCAATCAGCCCGTCCAGGCAGGTTACCTGGTTTGTTAGGGCTGCACTCACAAAACTTTGAATATCCACTGCTTTATTCCAGTCTAACGAAGATTCCGTCAAGATTGACATAGCCTCCGTCAAGTAATCGACTGTAAGATCATACAATTGCCTACAGTCGTCGACCGCTTGGCTCTGCTCAGCATTCATTGATTGAGTAGGAATAAAGCTCAAAACTATTTGGGTTTCAGCTATGCTCATCTGTAAGGCAATTTGAGTGATATTTAGAGGGCCTGCAGCTAACGATTGTGGGTTTTTGTAAAGAACGGATTGGCAGTATTTGCGATTCACAGCCAACTCGCAGGCAGACTCGACTACATTAGTGGCCGTGTCGCATTCAGTTTGAGAAATCAAGACTAGTAGTACCACAATCAAAACAAGCAGCTTAGCAGCCATTGCTTTCAAATCCACCACAGTGCGTTGATTTGGATATTGTCTGTATTCAGATGTTTATTTATAGAGACCAAAAATCAATCTGAAAGGAATCCCCATGTGAAGAGATCTTTCACGTTGGATGCTCAAAGATATATTTGGATTTTGTGCATATAGACTAAATCGCAGCTTTTTGTGTTAAGTTTAAAATGATATCACTATTGTCACGGAGGAAAATCTCGATTTTGTGCATATAGACTAAACTCCAATGTCTACACACCCACTAGAAAGATCTGTGATTGTTAACGTCAGAACCATTCATTCTTTAATTTAGATTAAATGAACGAGTTGTACTACTTTAATAATCATTAGTTGTGATGCCGGAACAGTCGAGAACAAGCTTGGGCAAGATTACATTGACCAGCAATGATTATTCTCCCTTATCCATGATCTCAGGAGAACTGCAGAAAATAAATTTTATTTTAATTTCTGTGCATTTCAGTCATTATGGAAGAAAAATTCGATGTATCTGTTCTCAATCGTTGTCCCACTCCTCTCTATACTACAATACAAGAATGAAAACTTTAAAATATGGAAATTGTCGTGAATTATAAGGAACTTAACCATTTTCAGGACGAACAAATCCATCTTAGGGGATGTGACCTCCGGATGTTTTACTAGTGACTATTTTGAAAGACTCGGACCCACCGGCACGGGATGAAATCTTGACTTACTACAATCTAATCTATAGATATAGAAGAACTAAAGATCATCCTAGCCTCTTGCTTGTGATCTTCTGATGTGCCGGAGGATTATGTGGAGCTCACCTAACATGTAGACTCGATCCGGTGAATGACAATTATGTCCACAACTCCTATGGGGTTTGCCAATTTGAAAATGTTATAGTTGTGTGATAGAGTAGGTAGATGGCACTTCAAGTATAATTTTGCGTCTTTACATCCCACCATTTTTAGTGATCTAGTCTACAATCTTAGCTATTGTGCATAAGTGATGTAGAGTGACCACTAGTATTCTATTAACAATTATGTCCCTAATTCTTATGGATTTATCAAGTTGAAAAGGTTATAGTTGAATGATAGAATAGGGAGATGATAGTTGGCATCATTCTGCTTCCCTACATCATATCACTATTAGTGATTTAATCTACAACCTTAACTATTGTGCATAAGTGAGGTAGAGTGACCATTAGTACTATTGGAATACATTTGTCGTTGTGTCAAAAGATCGACCTATTAACCGTCGATATAAACAACAGAGATGAGCAGATCCACGACAGGCGGTTAGTCCATGTCCCAAATCCAAAGGGAGATGGTAGATATTAATGCAACAATCCCCCCCTCAATGTTACCCGAGGAGATTCGAACCCATGACCATGGCTTTGATACAATTTGTTGGAACACATTTGTCGTTGCACCAAAAAATTGACATGTTAATGCCCAATACAAGCACCAAACATAAGCAGATTTACAGGAGGTCATTAGTCCATGTCTCAAATCCGAAGGGAGATGGTTGTGATTAGTCTAACACCAACCACCAAAACAAAGCCTTGAATTTTTTTTTGAAACTTTACGATAACAATGACTGGAAAATCAATGTAGAATATTGAGTAATTACGAAAAAAGGTAAAAATTAATAGCTTTTGATTGGAAGTATATTTCCATTTGAAACCTTTCTGTACCATATAAAATAACCTCATAAAAATCCATGTCAAATAATTTTTCTCTTGGTTCTATGAAACTTCTAATTTTATTATTTCCACAAACTATCCAATGAACACTTGATACTTGAAACTCCTATTTTTTAGCTGAAATGAAAGATGATTCTTCATCAAATTGGCATACCTTCCCACATGAACTAGATCAACTACAATATTTCAAGGATGGATGATAATAAAAACTATTGTGGAAAACATGGGACATTATCATTTTGCAACTAAAATTGACTCAACAAAGCTGCTAAATACATTACAACATTTGTTGTTTTGAAACTTTTTTTTTATATTTTATGGCATTAGACTGAGGTTAATAGTTGGATCTGATTGGGGACATGGACTACAAAGGACATATCAAGGACGTATAATCTCTTATCAAAGAATAGTGCTTTATCTAGTATGTAATAGTCATGGGGAAAAATAGAGCACATAGTGAAAACAAAGAGACACTAACAAAACAAAAATGAGATGAAAAAAGACACATAAACTGGAACAAAAAACCAACACACATAAAACCCCAGTTAACTTATATACATCTCAGAATAACAAAAGAGATATTGTATTGTACTAATAAGGCATCCCCAATAATCCTTCTCCAAACTTCAAAAAATATACATGGAATTGTAGACATGTAAAATTAGCATATTGCATTTAATCAAGTCCATTCATTAAATAAATCAAGCTTATTTGATTTATCTCTAAGGTCCTCCATTTAAATTAAATAAACGCTATCATTATCCCCCTTAGCTAATTAAATCAAAATATTTATTTAATTAAAACTTTATCATTTTCCATCTCCTTTTTTATTTAGTTTAATCCATAAATCTAAAGCAAAAAGGTCAAATCACCTAATCTTCACTTTAGTTAACTAAATCAGGATTAAATCTAATCTTAATACAAGTCCCATCCTCTAGCTTTTCCCACTTGCACAAATAAATCATTTAATTGATTAATTAAAACTTATAATTTCCATCAACATGGCATAATAGAGAATATTCTCTCAAATTTGAATTCAAATCAAGTTGACTTGTCCCTTCCAACATAGCATTGATTCTCCTCTTACATGTCCCCCACTTGGCATTTAAGACCCCTTCTTCTCCCTCCAACAAGCCAAATTTGAAATTTGAAAAGGCCACCTAATGTAATTTATTGGCACATTCATCAAAACATGCACATCCTTGGCCCATTCACATGGTGACAAGTGGTTTCTTTCTATTGGTTGAAATTTAGTCCCACATTCACCCATTTTGCATGTCTCTCCATCATTCTATCTTATAAATAGAGAGCTCATCCTTTGCATTGGATCATCCACAATTTGAGTATTTGCACTATAGTCAAGAATCACACATCTCCATCATCAAGAGCTTATCAAGGATTGGGAAAGGGCTTCTTTCCACAAAAGCACCAATCCACTATGAGATAGGATTTACTTCATGTTTTCTTGTATGCTTTCAATTAGTTTATCTAATACTTTGTTGTTTTGATTGCATTATGAGGCACGCTGAGTTATTTCATAGGGATGTTGACTGTTTGCTTTGTTTTAAAATACTAATCATGCTTTGTGTGTTAGGATTTTAGCCATTTGCAGATTTTGATGTCCATAGAATAGCACTAGGAGGGCACAGATTACATTTCTTTAAATAATTCATTCAAATAAATACATGTCATCTCTCATTTCGTTGTTTGCTCATGTATTGTTGATTTAATAATTTGTAACAGTGGTGTGTAGTTACTATGTTGCTCGCTTTGCATACAAAATGGGTTGTTTATCTGATGTCTTCGATTGGTGATTGGTGTGTGAATACTTGATTCCAATGCTATTTTGATGGTTTTATATATGAATTTGTGCTATTTCATACCAAAATAAAAAGAACAGAGGAGATTTCTTTTTGCAGAGGAAGAAATAAACTTAGAAAGCCTAAGCGTAGGAAATACAATAATCTTTACAGCTTGGCTTATTTCTTGTTTCCCCAGCCTGATGGTTGTGAATAATTTTCATTAGAACCTCCTATACTAGAACCGCCCATTTGCCAGCTGATGTAATATCCATCGTACTACATATTTTATGCGTGAACTTTGTACTAGATGTATCCCCCATCTGAGATAAATAGGAAACATGAGGCAATCAACAAAATCAACTAGTAATAGATATGGTTGAATACAACATCAATAATTAGGCAATCTACTTTATGCACTTTGTTTGAGAGTCATTTGGTTTATTTCTAAGTTACATCATAATTTTCAGTATTGAAAGTGGCTATAGTACTCTTAAATGGAACATGTCTTTTAATTGGAAAGGGTGTGCTTGTTGCTTTGGAAACCTTTGGGGGAAGTTCATTTTTCAATTATATGACTCGTTTTAACTTTCGAGTTGTATAGCTATAGATTGGCATGAAATTATTTTCTGAAGTGATCACTAAATTGCTATTGAATATTGTTTGAAATTAGAGGCCGATAATATATTTTGGGCTCAAGAATGCACTATAAACAAGTGCTTACCATTTTTTCAAGCATTGAAAGGTCGTTCTGGTCTATACGATAGCAAGCATCAAAAAGGTCATTCTAGTATATCTCATTCACACTCACAAGGGGAAATTACATGGCAACAGGGCACTTTTGGTATGAAATCCTGAGCTACCTTTCAAAATTGTTGGAGGTGGGCCCCTGACATGAGACAAGGATTCAACATTTTCTCACTAATAATCAAAATAAAAGAAGGCAAAGACTGTGGAGTTCGTTGGTCCTGCAATCATTGCATTCCATGAGATCACATTTTGGAGTAGCATTCTATCAAATGCATCATCACTGTCCATCTAGGATTACTCATTCACCTGACATCAACCTTCAATTTGCACGCCAAAGCTAATTCTTCACATTAGTGTTTCGGCAGTTGCTAGTTTAAAATAATTATTTCTTGGAAAGCTTGCAAATTAGATTTTTTTCTTCTTAGGACTGGATATCTGAGAAATTAGTTAATGGTTTTTGAGATCTGTGTTGTATTTTATTCTATTTTTCTTCCAATCAAAAAGTCAAATTAAAAAATGGGCATGAAGCATTTATGAACTTTCATTTTTTTCCCAGACATGTTGCTTTGCTAGTCGTAGCCTGTAAAGGCAATTTCAAGGGCGATATCTAAAGTCTGTGAAAGTATCTCCATGGGGATTTGTTGATAGTAAATGTCAGGTGATAGACTAATCTTGTAGATTGCTCCTTGATTGTAAATGAAAAGGTGCGGGCACCAATCTCTTTATCAATATAAATTGCTACAAATGTTAACGTTTTCAATATACTCATAAATTGAAATAGATAGCGATTTTCCTATAAAGATGGAGTTCATTTAACTTATCTATGCATCCTATTTTCTCACATATCTTTGATGTTTCCTTGCTTGGACAGATTATTTATTATGGTAATGTGAACAGGCCATCATAATGCTTAAAGAGTGAAACAATCATATTCGTTGCTTTCTTCGACACAAGTAATGTTAAAATTTGCTGCAGAAGAATACTTTTTAAGAAACTGTGATGGACATCTCATGGCTCCAACTTAGGTATATCAAGCAGCACCACTAAAGAGCCTAAAAGCATAGTTTTTAGAACATCAATTCCATACAAGATGTAGGTCGTAGGAAATTGCCTTTGCTAGCATCATGAGGGAGGGATTCCAATGTGAGAAAAGATAATCAATGTGATGCATTTCTTCTATTTTTGGTCCTCTAAATTAGTGCATTCATTCATCATTATATTAGATAATTACGTTGTCTCAGGAAATTAGCTGAGGTTTCCTATACTTGCATTGAATCACTGCTACACACAGGCTCAAAAATTAGTTTATTGTGGATACGACCAGTTAGCACCCTCATACAAATGTATCCCTGTCGATAATTTATTATCATTGTTGTCCATATGAGATCAAGCCTTCCAAACCAGATAAAATTGAGTAATATTTATTGAGAATTTATTTTTCCTGTCAAATCTTAGACGCTTGCCTCTCTCAGGTCTGCCATTTTCAACTGTCCACATAAACTAATGCAACATGACTTTTTGATAGAAAATAATGGAATGATACTGGTAGTCTTTATGTTTACAATTTTTGCTCCATTTACCTAATTCAATCGGTCTTAAATAACCCCTAAAGAATAATAACCTCCCTCGCAGTGCTCTTAGTAGGTAAATAGCCTTGTAAGAAGACTGCCAGATGTGATTGATGCAAGACGATTTGTCTCATACCACTATTTTGAATTCCATTTTGTGTACTTTCCAGATTTAACAGTGGATATCAAAATGTTTTTTTAAATTCAATAGAGACATCAACATGGTAAGTACAAAATGCAGAATATGCTTACAACGATATTAACATTGAAATGGATACTAATTTGATTTGACTTGTTAGTCAAGACTTAGACAATTTGAATTCTTTCTACCAGTTGAGGTATTAAATTGTGGATTTGTTTGGATATTTGAACAAGGGAAGCAAATGCATTAATAAGTGCTTACATATCTACTTTAGCTAACAACCATTTATGGTTTTTTTTATAGGCATCTTCTTGACTGATGTAGCTCATTTATTTCCTCCAGACTAAGTGAATGGGAATAGAGATAAAATTAAATCTTACTTTACTGCAATCTTACTTGTCTTCATTTAATCAGTGTAAATATTGACCAGGGAGATATCATAACCAGGGGAATCTAAGCTTGATATGATGGGATTTTGATGTTGCAATTTGGCCACCATACTTTACATCTGAAAAAGGGAAAACTCAGTTTCTATTTGAAATTAAATAAAGTTGTTAATATATGATTGATTTTGTTTTGCTAACTTAAAGTTGTTGGGTGCAGATTGTTGAGGTGGATTCTATCGATCAACTCAGGAGCTTCATAAATTTTATCTACTTCTCATAAAGATAGATAAATCACAAGTAGATTGGAGTTGGACAAATTGAACTAAAACTTGAAAGAAAATCATTTCTTAATGCTTATTATAGAAGCCTAGAGCTGCCTTTTTCTACTTTTTTTTTTTGTTTTAAGCCAACTAGATCACTGATTTTTTTTCAAAGATGGGCTAAAACTAAACATTACAAACTTATTAGACTTTGATTTTGGATTAAAATTGAACAAAGCAACTTTCATCCTTCGTTTTAGTGCTTTAAAGGGAATCAAATCATTGCTTTGTAGACTTAAAAATGAACAATTGTTTCTCTGTTTTATAATTGCTTACTCAAAGTAATACCATTGAAAGGACATATGCACTTATATCGTGCCTCACGATGATCTTGGGAATCAAAAGGATTTTTGGTGGTCTTAGGTTGGGATAAATTAATTGCCTCCACACTTCATTTTGGGAACTAAAATTGAACAAAACATCTTGCGAGTGTGACTAAACCTATTGTGTGTGTTCTCCCTTTATTTCTAAATGAAGGTTGATCGAACTACTAATATGTTTGCTCCATTTTGTTTATCTTAGAGGGCCTTCCTTGGGGAAAAAGTACTCACCCAAGGGAATGACTCAACCGGTAACACTCTAAAGCCAAGAGTATTTCCAACCGGATATAAAAGTGGGTACCGGAACAAAGGACTGGCGCGGTTGGCTCCGCAGAGGGGAAGAATGGTCTCTCGGCCTCGATGGGTCAACCCTAAAACGGAAAGTATGAAATAAAACCCTGTTGTAGAAATGCCAAAATCCCTATTATTTTGCTGCAAGAATAAGCCGCACACTTTTACAGTTTTTAGTAGAAATGCCATGGGAGTTTCATGGGTAATGCTTGGTTGCCCCGAGAAGTGAGCGTTGGTGATTTTGGGGGACGCTAAGCATAGGTCAAGTGGGACTCAACAAATACTCATAGCCATTGTGTCGTTCAAACAAAACACTTTGCTTGATCGAAAACATTGGAAAAGATACATTCAACATGAGCATCAAATCTCAAACCCTTTAGGAGAAGCAAATATCCTTGAAAGAATACACATGCTATTGCTTTCCCTTGGGATTCTTATCCTTAGAGGCTTCTAAGCATTTGGATTTCATCTCAATTTTCTCCTACTAAGGTCAACATTAGGAAACTATTGCCTTTATTTTTTTGATTTCCACATAATGGACTTTGTGGGATAGAAGAGAATTAGGACATTGGACATCTAGTTTCAAAAGCTAATCAAGAATTGTTTGTGGTAAAAATAACTCATTAAGAAAAGTTAAGAAACAATTGGACCCCACACATGTGCTTGGCATCTTTTTGTCTTATGGCTTTCCATACAAACATTGGTCTTTTGGTTTGAACTACTCCTAGGGAAAAGCATGTTCTTCACTATCTTGGTCCAACAAACAAGTCCTTCTTAGGTTCATTTAGGATCAAATCAAACACCTCACTCATCCAAACATTTATCATCTCATCCCACAAACAACTTTAGAGCTTTGGAAACATCATTATCTAAACTGGGGTACATCCTTAAACCAAATCAAAATCATCTGTTTAGTTAGGTATGTGTTGATGAATCCTTCTTCACATACATAACTAAATTATCATGTCTTCGAGAAAATTTATCCTAAGGTCCCATCCAACATCTTAGGGTTCACAAGTTCATTATCCAAATGAAACCAATCAAAATCAAACCCTAAGTCTAGCATTGATCCAAAGTCCCTAAACGTTCAACAACCATATCATTCACCCCTTTCATCCTTCATCTCATCATTGGTCCTAAACACCTTAGGGGTCACTTTTGCAACAAGATCAAAACACAAGAAAAACATGGAACATAAAGTTGATCCATACATCATGAGTAATCCAAGTCAACTAAACTTTCAAAGCTTTACAATGTTGATTGATTATCAAAACTCACATTTATACAATCCGTACATGGGATCATTATCTCCTACAAACCTCAATGATACAAATGTGAGTATGCATAGTCAAAAGTTTGGAACACCTTTCCCAATGGTAGATCTAAATCCAATTCCAAACCTACAAATATATCAACCAAGCACTCAATGCATGTGTCTTCCACAAAACAACATCATCCCACCTAATCCATACATACCAAATGTGAACACACCAAGTACAAGTTTTCCAAACATGAACATTTCAAATTCACACTTGGTAAACTTTGGGGTAGATATGCTTGCAAATCATATAATTTTTGTTCAAAGTCCAAACAATAGGTTAACGACTTCGTGTATTGTTCCAATTCAAGGTAACCCCATGCAAAATCAAAGTTACCACCACAACAATGTTCAATTTCAACCTATCATGCCAAATCTAAACATCATCCCAAATCAGAACATTTTCCAAAATTAATTTGTCCATGATCCCATTCAAACACCACAAGTATGTGTTCCAAATCTGCTTGAACAAAACCCAAATCAACTATATATCAAGGGTGTCAATATCAAAATCAAGATCAAATTTCGCTATAGCAACTTGCTTCACATGCCAAACTAATTGAATTATTGATCCAAGAGATATCTTCACTCCAAAATCATTACACTCTTCCATTGGTTAAACCATGTCATCAAAGCATTGAGTTATGTCCACAACCGCATCAAGTACAATATCTCCAAAGTCAAGAGGTCGGATATCAAGATCAACAACATCAACAACAAACCCAATCACCGCGTCTCAAATATCAATTGCCACATCTCCAAGATCAATCATCACAAGGTCAATTTAAAATACAAATCTTACAAGGTAACAAATGAGAATACAAACCACTTGGGAAGCCAATCGAATCAGCCATGCAACAGTTGGTGCAGGACAATCTCATTATAAAATACCTATCTATGAGAACTATCAAGAACCCTTGGTGAAACCACCATGGTACAATGAAAATCACCTTTGTGATTTTCACAAAATAAAGGGACACATAACATCGGATTATATTCGACTCAAGAATCTCATCCAAGACCTTATTGATCAAAAGATAATCACTATTGGGGACAATAATGAAGATTCAACCACTGGTGATAACATTGACAATCTCTCTACCACAATTGGTGAAAACAATGATCAAAATTTATCAATCAATGAGAATATTGAAGATGTTTCTACCTCATCGGAAGGACAAATCAACGTATATCAAGAGTCACTTTTTGGTCATGATCAAAATCCACCAACAATACCCAACAATAATCTAATTCATGAAATTTCAACATCACTTGACTCTATGGTTGAAGGCATTGACAATCTCTCCACCACAATTGTTGAAAACAATTATCAAGACCTATCCATCAATGAGCACAATGAAGATGTTTCCACCTCATCCGATGACCAACTCGCCATACATCAAGAACCACTTTTTAGTGATCTATTTCAAGGAGTGTATGAGTTATTTGATCCTACTGACATAATCCATGATCCATCGACCAATGAGCATTTTGAAAATGTCTCTACATTGCCTTATGAGTTAGAGGATGTAACTCAAGAATTTATTCCAAAGCAAGATCAAAATCTTTCACCAAGGTCTAGCAATGGTCCTTTCTAGTCCACATATTGACCCCCTTTGACCTCATTGATAGGGTTAGAAATGGTAGATATCTAACAATTAAATGCATATTTAATTAATAAATAGAGAAACTAAAACACACATAGAATAAATTATAACACAGAGAATTTAACGTGGTTCACCCAATCTGGGCTACATCCACCAAACTGCAGTCATCCAATGATTTTATTATCCAGTGCAAAAACCTATTACAATCTTGCGAATAATTGCATTTTTCATCATATTGTAACCCCCATTAGAACCCTTTTAACAAGCTTAGAAGCTCCTGATTAGGGTTTTACAAAGTTTGTTTTTTCCTTTTTCATTGATTTTTTTCCTTTTCTGACGACGCAGTATGAAGAAATTTTTCTCGAGGGATACCACCCCAAACCCCAAAGAAGGGGATACATGTCAAGGTGTACAAGATAGCATGATCACCACCACATGTCAACAACAATCTCCCAATTCTGGAGACTAATCTTGATGACACTCACACTGAAGCTACAACTCCCACTAGAAATAAGTACCTTGGACCTTGCTACTCTATTATGTTTGAATTCAACCTTGAAGGCCAACTGAAGCTGAAGAGGAGCTCAACTTCTCCCTTGTCACCACCTTCATAAACATATCCGCTGGATTGACATCTGTATGTATCTAGTCCAGCTTGACCTGTCCATCCTCCAACATCTAATCTAATGAAATGATATCTCAACGGTATGTGTTTTGTTTAAGAACGGCGTAATTCTTGGTAAGATGTATAGCACTCTGTATCTATACACAAGTAATTTTCAGCCTGTTGTTTTCCCAACTCTTCTATGAAAATTTGTAGCCATATCATATCCTTTTTCGCCTCTATTGCAACAACATACTCTGCCTCCATGGTGGATAAAGCAACCACCTTTTTCCACTGAGAAATCCAACTCATTGTTGTCCCACCAACTATAAATACATAGCCTATGGTACTCTACCTAGTATCTATATCCCCTGCCAAATCTGAGTCAGCATAGCCTTTTAAATTAGTATTAGAGCCTCCAAAACATCAACATTTATCGAATGTACCTCCTGGCACCATAGAATCTAATTTATCGCATTCCAATGCTCAACTCTAAGGTACAAGATAGCATGATTACCACATACCAACACTCGTGGTTATAGGATACCTATGATCCTTTAGCCTCAACATTTGACCCAATTCCACCTGTAAAGATCAAGAGGGCATTGAGCCACTCCATGTCTAATAACAACATCCAAGAACCCTTTATAAGTAATTGATCCTTTGAAACTAACCCACATCAAGAACTTGACCTAAAGCATGTCGAAAGCAATTCCAAAATTAGTCAAGATCAAGAATTTTTATCTCCAAGATACTACAATGATCTAATGGACACTCTCCTATCTATACAAGATGTCACAAAAGATGATCATATCCACATAGCACATAATCCTCCATCTACCCATGAGATGTTTTCTTTGGATGGACATGTAGATGATCTTCATTCAAAACAAGAGTAGGTTATCGGTTCCTATAGTCGAATAGAGTTGTCAACATTAAGATTAAATATATCCCAAATTCAGATGAAGACATCATGTATGAGGATATCCAACATTATCCACTCAAGGAAATATGTCAGAAAAAATAGGATATTGGATCCAGAATCAACAGAGCAACAAATTGAAATAATGTCATCTGCAGCAGTTATTTATTAGAGAATTTTTATCGAACAAGACATCTCAAAATGGGGAAAATCAAATAACAAAGATGCTACTACCACCATATTGGGGGAAACTTCATCTCAATAAAACATCAATATAGGGAGCATGAAGAATCCTTATGATGAAACCAATGACAATACTACAACCAGCCACATCACGAATCTTCATCCACCCATCACCCCATTCACAAATTGGGACCAACATCAAAAGAAGGATGTGAATCAAAACACAAAGAACATTATCAAAGCAAGAGAAGCTAAGAAGCATAATTGACAAATCAAATACAAGTGGATACCAAAAAATGCAAAGAAAGATCATCCCTATCAAACTCCATTAGTCAAAGAAACTATGGGGAAAAATAAAAAAGGGAAAAGTATCCATCAAAGATGTGCACAAAGGAAAAAGTAGGCTTTGCAAGCAACTTACAAAGTATATCAAGCAGTTGGTCCTAATTTCATGCACACTTTCGTTTCCACCCATCATTGCTCATCTTCCCAAGTTTGGAGAGTTAAAGGTTCCAAACTATCAACCAATCCATCTCCTATTCCTAAATGTATTCCATCCATGCCTCCATGCATGATATCCAATTCTCACATTGACCAGGTATTGGCAACAACCCTTGATCATAAGGATTCAGAAGGCACTTTATCGTGATGTGTTCATAAAGACAAAGTTAGCTAGATGGTATCAACAAAGCAAATCAAGAATCTCAAAAGTTGCATTCAAGTGCTCGTATCTTAGCAAAGCAGCTTCTTCAAACAAGATATCAATGGCACATTATGATAGAAGCATCTACATCAACACCACCAGGTGGTTCAGCATGAGCTTAAAATCTTTCAAAAATCAAAAATACAAAAAAATCAAAAAAGTATGAAAATCCAAAAAAAAAATCAAAAAAAGGATTAAAAAAATAGTAAAGAGAAAAAATCGTCTTGTTGTGAAAACCACTATGGTGGCACTTTGGGCAGGTACCATGATCTAAACCTGGTAAATAGGTATCACGTGTAGAATCTAGCATCTACGTGTGCCACTTTAGGTGGAAGCATCTCATCCCATCCATAATAAGTCCAACATTTCATCCATCTTATATCCATAATAAATCCATTTCATCCATGAACCATTTATCCAATCCATTTTCATCCATATACATCCATAGTCCAAAGTACCTTGATCTTGACAAAGTTTGGTGCATACTTTAAGCTTGCTTATGGTAAACATCTTGACATGGGTCATTTTCATTGATCTTATCCTACCCAGCATTATCTAAACCATGAAGCATTATCCAATAGCCATCTTCTATCCGAACACCTTATCTTATCACAAGATAATCCATATCCCTCCATCCACACACTTATATATGTATCCACCCATGGTATTCCATACATTGCTAGACACTGGGGGTAGATATATACATCTTGCTTCAAAAATAAATCTTGATCTATATCCTCCAACTTATGAGGTGATCCAAACATTGACAAACATAAAATAAAATTGGTCAAGCATTTGTGATCCAAAATCCAAATCACTAGCCCATGGCATATTTTGACAAGAAGACATTCCTTATCAAGCTTCATCTTCCATCGAACACCATTCCAAAAAATCAATATCCATCACATCTAACGCATACTTCAACGTCACATCAAATCATCCAAAGCATATTTTATTCCAAACCAAGCTTCAAAATCTTGGTCTATCAAATCCAATCAATCCATCATCATCTTGGGAGATCCTTCCCAATCCTCGTGTTACTTAACAATATCCTTGCATTGTTGAGCATCCTCAACAATGTTATCATCATCAATCAAAATCAATCAAAATCCAATCAACCCCTCATCATCTTGGGATATCTATCCTAATCCTTGTGTTGCTTAACATTATCCTTGCATTGTTGTGTATGCTCAACAATGTTATCAGCATCAATCCATTGATCTAATCAATCAACCTTAGCTTGGTTTTCAACAAAATTCCAAAAAAAACACTGATATCATCACACATATCTATATCCAAATTGTCAAAATCATTTGAAAATCCAAAAACATCAGAAATCCAAAAACATCCAAAAATCCAAAAATCTAAATACATCCAAATAATAACAAAATCCAAAAAATAGATCAAAGAGTCAGAAGAACATCAAAAACATGGAAATATGAACTACATCGTCTCTGAGCTTAAATGTAGGAAAGGCTAATCTTTGATCATCCCCTGAGACACAAAATCCAAATACATTCATAAAATCTCAAAAAACTCTAAAACATTTGAAAATCAAAAAATCAAAACATTTGTAAAATCTCAAAAAATACCAAAAACAGCCTCAAAACAGTTCAAAAAACATCAAAAACATCCAAATATTTGAAAAATCCATTCGTCCCATTTCACTTTCACCCACAATAATCTCATCCATAATAAATCAATCATCACACTCACCCTTTGGAAAAACAAGTAGAAACAACCACAACAATCAGCAAAAGCAAACTTCAAACGCAATATCAAAATCGAAGCAACAAATCTTTAAACAAAAAATCAAACTCTTGATCATTCGCAAACATTTCAATCAACCTTATATCAATAGCATTTTGAACAACCTATCAACTTTCCACCATGATCCACTAACATGTCCTAGGATGCATCCTTCCTACAATGGGCATTATCTTTTGGAAAAAACACTTTGGATAAACAAAACGATGTGCTACCATCCACTAACATGTCCTAGGATGTATCCTTCCTACAATGGGAATTATCTATTGGAAATCGTTTCAGTTCTTGTCCTAAACAAAACAAATCCCTCTGGCTAGAGGTATGAAGAAAATTGACTTGTTTGTGTTCTTGATCTTTTCTTTTTAATTTATCTTATTGCGCTCATTCCAATGACCTCTCGATGATATCTAATCAAAGTGATTTAGAGAGAAAGGAATGGGTCATCGATCATTATCTTTTTGTCTGTTCTGCTTCTTGGACATTCTTGTAATATAACTTGGCGAATACTTTCTTTGTTAGGTACATCCTAGCAAGGTTTCTGTATGTCAAGTGTGAACAAGAATACTCCTATTTTTTTGTTGAGTCAAAGTCCATCGCACTAGGTACAACACCATCCTAGTTATTTATACCTTGATGCATCATACCTATGTGTGTTATCAAAGATAAGATAAGTGGCCCTTTTAAAGTCCCAATTCTTGATAAGCAAATCATCCATCTCTCATCATCATCAACATAAAGTTGGCTTGTTGAATCCTCTTGTCATCACCTGATTTCTTCTTTTCCGCACTAACATCATGTCAAGATAGTTAATCATCATTGCCAATGCATCCATCTTGCATCCACAAACCATCAACATAATGCATATCACATCATACCATATAAGAAACATCAATCATCTCACATGCATGTTCATCATCATAATATAGATCTGTTACTCTAAGCATCTCATAAATCATACATTTTCATAAAACATCCATTGCATAATCATATAGGCATCATCACATCATATCATCATTTAAGTTTTTTAGGATAATATAGATTGGTTATTCTAAACATCTTAAAACCATCTCATTTGCATCATCATCACAACCATCCATACGTCCATCTTGAACCTCTTTATCATGAGATCGACCCTCAAATCAAATATTTTCGCTTGATCTCTCAAGGGGGCAATGTACTAGTGTACTTCTTTCTGTTGGGGCATCCGAATAAATTAGAATTTTTTTTGAATTTTGATCACAGTAAGATTATTCTTTGAACAACGCAACAAGTACATTGCTTCAAGGAGGGGAAAAATGTAGACATGCAAAATTAGCATATTGCATTTAATCAAGTCCATTCATTAAATAAATCAAGCTTATTTGATTTATCTCTAAGGTCCTCCA